>VRLP01000307.1:0-112500 GCA_009660295.1 Lophius piscatorius
CATGTACATGGATACCACAACGATAGGCCTAAAACAAATGTGATCTTTTTCTGCTGGCCAAACCAAAGAAATATTGAAAAGTTTGTGTTTTCCGAGTGCTTAATGATTTACAGAGCAGGTATGTTTGATGGAGGAGACAAATAATGCAAAGAGGTTTAGTTTGGCACAGATTGGAGAGTGTTCCAGCTGCATAATCAAGTGTTGTGTTTTCTAAAGGCTTCCATCGTCAAAAATACTAACCTATTATCAAAGTGTTTTCAGTTCATTCCCGTCTGCTTGTGTGTCTGATGATTCGTATGAGGCTGGATAGTTTCTTTTCTCGTTCTGTGAGAGGATAACTCTGATAGAAGCAGAACAGGGAGAAGATGTTTTTGAAAGCTATAATTGAAACACGACGTCAGCAAAGCTGCATTGAGTTCTGCATCTTTGTTCTTCACTCTTACTTTTGATATCAGACCGCAGAGGTTTAACTGCAGGCGAGAAAAACTTAGACAGTTTTGTAGCTGGAAATTGCCTGTTAATAGAGCAGTGCTTTGCATATGTGGGCTACGGGGACTCCAGCTGACTCCTTGGCCTGAGTCACCAGCGCGATGTGGCTTGAGATGGCTGATCTTATCTGATGCGCTTTCGCACAACGCCTACTTCCGTAATGTTTTGGTTCAACAACCTCCGTCCCTCGCTTAGATGATGCAGGAGCATCGAGCTCTTTCTCCCCTCCGTGTCCTTGACAGTCACCTGCTTCTCAACGCCGCCCATTCTCGTGACCACAGGGCTGCTGCGTGTGCATCCTCTCGCAACGCCGTTGCCTCGCGATTTAGACCTTTATTAGTCAAAAGAGTAAAGGCGGCCCTGAAACTGTTTTCTCACTACAATAGTGAAACTTCTGAAATACATCTATGCTCCACTACAGTCAATGGTCTGCGATATTGTAACGCCCGAGTTGGGATGTTTCACACAAGCTCTAAAAGGGACACGTGTGGCAGGGGCACTTCCTCGTAAATGAGAAAGCGCTGCCTCGAAACTCCAACCGTGTTAGTGTGGTCGTGCAGCGCCGCCTGATTAGATCACCTCAGTCATTCCCTGCCAATGTTCAGACACCTAAGTGGCTTAGAGGCCTTGCACCGTGCCAAAACAATTCACTGGTTTCCTGAGTGATTGTTCTCACAGCATGACTAAATCCACCGCAATTGGAAACTTGGCTGAGCAGACCTCCCTGTGCCTGACTATTACAAGTGAAACCTAGTTAGACTTCTCTTTGTATGGACTTTTGCCTTTGTAAAGCGAATCTGCTACGTGTGACACCACAGCTTTAACCTTCAGAGGATTTGATTGTGGACAGTTAACACCCTGCCTCCACTATTAAACTTTACACTCTGCCCTTCAGAGTGGCCCAGTTTATAATCTAGGGTACGAGTTGGTGTATGTGTGTGTGTGTGTGTGTCAGTGGATGCGTGAGTAATGTAGAGTGGCTGTACTTGGAATAAGACGCCACAAGGATGGAGGATTTTCATCACAGAGCCCGACGAGTCATCCATCTTACCGCAGAAGAGAGATTACATGCAGCGGGTCTCGGATACAGCTGTTGAGCCTGAAAACAATTCGCTGAACCAGCTTTTCCCCACTGAAGGAGGAATAAATTATCAAGTGGCTAGCAAACAGAATGCTGTGGTTTATTCTTAGAAGAATGCTGAGAAGCTGGAGTCTGGAGACTGGAAAGAGGGATGAGGTCGGGTTTAGGGGTTATGCATTGAGCCGTTGTACCCTGAGTTTTGAGTTTTCTAACCTGATTCTAAAATGAAAGTAAAACTTTAACAATCGCAGATTTTTAGAAAGTTGGATCGGCTCATATCGATTACGGCCGATTACAAATTTTCTCCCTTACAGTTTTAAAATCAAAATGCGTGATGAATTTTAATTGCCCTTATTTTGAAAGATTACAGTGGAAGTAGGGCTGGTCGGTATTGTGTATGTATTCTGACCTGTTGAAATTAAAGTACCCGCCGTGAGTTTCTTAAACCAATTGTACGACATTTCAAAGAGAAAATAAATTTTGTAAGCGTCATCAGTCCAATATATGTTATATATTGGCTTTGTTCAGGGTTTTCTGGGCTCCCGGCTGGCTCTGAGCTCCCGCTAGCTTTAGCCGCTCTGCCATTGTTAGCTTCTTGAAACATGCAACGTTCCACCAGGGGTGATTAAACTTGTTGTCATGTTTAACTTTCTTGCCATTGGCCTTTTCATGCGATCACATTTACGGTCCTTTAGCGTGTATTATTCATGCTCATTTATTGTATTGGACTCTTGTACCGCTCACTGGACCTGGTTCTGACTTCTCTCTCTTAGGTCAGTGAACGGGGTGTACAGAATCGGACTCTTTGCCCTCAAGGAGATCCCCAGCGGCACTGAACTCACCTATGACTACAATTTCCATTCCTTTAATACCGAGGAGCAGGTGATTGAACTTTGACCTTGTTTGACCTCCTCATAGAGCGACTCTGTGGTTATTTACAAACCTTCATCATTTCACTTTTTCTCGGCTATCACAGCAAGTGTGCGAGTGTGGATCGGAGAGCTGCCGGGGCATCATCGGAGGCAAGAGCCAGCGTATTAACGGCCTGCCACCAAAGACAGGTGGTACCCGGCGACTGGGTCGACTCAAGGAGAAGAGGAAGTCCAAACACCAGCTCAAGAAACGAGTGAGTGGTTTATGTAGAGGACAACGTTGAGATGCTGCATCAGCATTTGTTGGTTTCCATTAATATCAGGCTTTAATACGACTTTTTTTTTTCTTCTTCAGGAGGAAGAGTCGAGTGACACCAACAAGTTTTACCCTCATCTCATGAAGCCCATGTCCAACAGAGAGAGGTGAACGCACGCACACAAACACAACCATGGCTGATGCATGATTGACACGCGCCATCTTCATCCTCCCGTCTCTCCGTCAATCATCAGGAACTTTGTGCTGAAGCACCGAGTGTTTCTCCTGAGGAATTGGGAGAAGATGAGGGAGAAACAGGAGCTGCTGAAGCGAGAAGGTGAACGAGAGAGGGATGCCAGCAGCCTGTCTATCTATACACGCTGGGGTGGAGTCATCCGG
This sequence comes from Lophius piscatorius, assembly GCA_009660295.1. Classification (NCBI taxonomy): domain Eukaryota; kingdom Metazoa; phylum Chordata; class Actinopteri; order Lophiiformes; family Lophiidae; genus Lophius; species Lophius piscatorius. Next base: position 3,098 of record VRLP01000307.1, read on the forward strand.
GACGACGGCAACATCAAGTCAGGTGGGCTTGTCAATCTGAGAAAGCAAGAACAGTCGAGATGTTGTAAAAAACATTTTTACTGCTCTCAGTCTGTCAGGATTGAGTGCAAGTTTGTTTTTAGGGTTTCGGTTAGAGCCAAACTACTTCCCCGAGCACCTGGAATGAAATGAAACCACCAACATCCAATGTCTAATGCTCACTCTCTGCTTCCAGATGTGTTCCTCACTCAGTTCTCGGCCCTGCAGACATCGCGATCGGTCCGCACACGGAGACTGGCTGCAGCAGAGGAAAACACAGAAGTCACACGCACTGCTCGCCTCGCACACATATTCAAAGAGATTTGTGACATGATCACCAGCTACAAGGGTGAGTTCCCACTTCTAGAGGACACAGTGTGCAAAAATGTATTCTCAAAAGTGTATAACCTCTAGCCTTATCTGAGGTCAGATTGTGCCTCCGTGACATTCTATCTGTCAGTGCCTCTGTGTTCGTATCCAATATCCACCGAATTCTATTATTGAGAACTGACGACAGCCGCGTTGCTCTCCTGTCTGCCCTCAGATTCCGGGGGCCAGACTCTTGCTGCTCCGCTGGTGAACCTCCCATCCAGGAAGAGGTGAGAGCGTCAGACTGCAAACCCGCATTGGGTTCTGTTCATTCATGTGTTCTAGGGTTTCCCTGACAGCGGCGTTATCTCTGCTATCAGTGCAGAGGACCAACATAGTGTAGCGGTTTAATCAGAGCCACACGTGTCGGCTACACAGACTGTTTTCATTCTCTGCCCACTATTGATAGTAATCAGCTTTTGTCAAAACAATCTCACTTTTTTTTGCTGACATCGGACTAACACCTTGGCGGACTCCGGAATGGTTTCCTTGCGTGGGAGGCATCAAATCCATATACGAATGCATTTAAAATGAGCTGTACTGAAATGTTTTGTGGAGACTAATCATGCTGTTCTCCTGTGCCATCAGGAACAGTCAGTACTATGAGAAGGTGCCTGACCCTCTGGACCTGAGCACCATCGAGAAGCAAATCCTCACAGGACACTACATGACCGTCGAGGCCTTCGACACAGACATGCTCAAGGTGTTCCGCAATGCTGAGGTAGGCAGGCGTTCACTCTGGGAGTTGGGTGAATTGGGTGAATGCTGGCTTTTGTTAGAACGTGCTTTGGGGTGGAGCAGACTGGAGAAGCCCTTGTAACTACAGTTAATTTGAGAACCAGAACTCCTAGAAAAACAAACTGAGACTCACTTGTGAGCATCCCTCTTTGCATGGTCAACTCGTTTCAAGAGTCCTAAAAATGATGGAAATGATCAAAACACTTGTACCAGCTCTCATAACCACTGACCTCTCCCTCACTCTCTCTCTTTCTCACTCTCTGTGTGTGTGTCTCTCTTTTCTCTCTCTCACTCTCTCTCTGTTTGTGTCTCTCTCTTTCTCACTCTGTGTGTGTGTGTGTCTCTCTCTCGCTCTCTCTCTCGTGCTCTCTCTCTCTCTCGGCTTATGTTTGACCGGTCGTTAAAATCAAGTTAAAGGCTTGTTAACTGCTAAAATATTACAGAGAACCTTAACACTTGTAACAATTACATATGGCGTGCATGTTGTCCTTGGTTTTTCTGTCCCTGGTTCTTCTGATTGAAATCTGTTTGGACCCAGAGGTTTTCTAAATCCTCTTGAAAAGGTTCCCACGGTGGAAACAGTGGGAACCTTTTCCAGCTCTGTAGAGCTGGAAACAGCCTGTTGGCTGAGGCTGTACGATAAATCCATTCTACCCTGGTTGTGACATCTAGGGCTGCTGCACCTTCCAGGCTTCATTATTTAACTCTTAGACTCTTTGAATCCCGTCAATATCAAAACCACTCATCAGAATTATTACATGCGCTGCTATTGTGCTGCTTTAACACATTCATCTTTCCTTCTTCTTGTTTCGTATGCAAACATCTCAATCTACAACTTCACGGCCGCTGATCCTCGGTGTACACATTGCAGACACTTTTGACTTACGTCTGTAGAGCATAGCTGTTTAAAGAAGTGCCTCTTGAAAAGCTCTCACAGGAGCTTACGCTAAGTTTGAAGTGGACTTGTAAATTAGACTCTCCAGTGGGTCCCATCCCCCTCTTTGCCCGACTCAAAGAATCAAGAGGTTAATGTTTTTATTGTTCACTTTAACGGCTGTATTCTGGCAAGATTCTTGTGAGACAAAACTTAAAATGACAAAGAAGTTTTGACTCAAGTACATTGTGGTGTATAACAATATTATAAGCAAACCACAAAGAAACGGACCAGCTGTTTTACGGGCGGAGCATCACTGCTCGTAATGAGTTCACTAATCTTAATCCGTCAGTACTGTTGGATTGTCACTTCAAACACTGACTCATCAGGTGACTGAGCAAAAATTAACGTCTTCTGCTATTAATCCTTTGTTATTATGTGATCTATCTGACTGATCAAACGTAATGAGGTTGGAATTATCGTGCAGCCTTATCCAGACAAACACACCTGTTATAATATTATTATACTATTTAATAGTGTGTGTGTGTGTGTGTATGCATGTATTGATTGCGTTTGTTGTTAACTACTGATTAAAAGTTAACCGTCTATGAGAATTGACACAGTATCATAAAATAAACACTTGAAATCCCTCAACAACTAATCAAACCATCTCCTCATGCTGTTTGTGAGGTCTGGTCGTGCTGAGTCACGCATCAGCTCTCACTGTCAGCAGGGGACTCGCTAAGATCATATCTTATAGATTTAGTGTATCTGGCACCAAAAGCAACGACATTAACAACTGTCCGTCTTACCTGCAGAAATATTATGGCAGGAAGTCGACTGTAGGCAGGGACGTGTGTCGGCTGCGGAAGGCCTACTACAGCGCTCGTCATGAAGCTGCCGTTCAGATTGATGAGATCGTGGGCGAGACCGCCAGCGAGGCCGACAGCTCGGACTCGCTGGAGCGTGACCAAGGAGGGGGAGGACCGGGGTCTCACGACAAGGATGACGATGTCATCCGTTGCATCTGTGGAATGTACAAAGATGAAGGCCTCATGATCCAGTGTGAAAAGTGCATGGTAAGAAGCAGGCTGTCAGACGCATGATGGAGAAGAGCAGGGGAATATATTCACTAGCGGAGGTAGAGAGACACATTTTTCTGTCATATAGGTTACACCTGTTTTAGCGAGCACTCTCTCTGGAGACTTCACCTAATGAAGGGCCACTTTGTCAAAAGAGATTTCCCAAAAGTCACCACGCACTCTCACTGCTTTATGGAGTGTATTTTTCTGCTCTCTTCAGAAAAACTAAACAAGGATGGTTAGGCATTTATTTTAAGTGAAAATGCTACATCTTTTATAATATTTTACTATTAGTGCAGACGCACTGTCACTCCCTACCAGCTGAGGAGAACTTGTTTTTATCCCTGCAGGTGTGGCAGCACTTTGACTGCATGCGGCTGGAGACGGAGGTGGAGCACTACCTGTGTGAGAAGTGTGACTCTCGGCTGGTGGACGGGGTACGCTCAAAAAAACATTCTCCAGCGAAATGATGACCAACCGCTTCCCTGAAATCTCAACCACATGTATTACTGCTGTTTGTCTTGCAGGAAGTTCCCATGATACCCCAGCCCAGCTACGCCCAAGTTGGCTCCATCTACTACATCTGCCTCCTTAGAGATGAGCTGCTGCTGCATCAAGGTAGATAAACAATAAACACCAGGAGTCGGGAGCTCATAAATGCTTGGAAAAGTCCCACCCTATTTTAGAGCAAATATCACCCCAATATCAAAAAAAAATTTATTTGTTCATGACGATCTGCAAAAACCCAAATAACCACATCACACTTTCAGAAAAGATGGAAATCTGAGACGAGTTAACACTATCAAAATAATGAAATAAACCTAAGTCGGGTGCCAAATGTTGCGGGGGGAGGGGGGGGGGGGGATGTTGCATCGCCAGGGTGGGGGAACTTCCTATGCCAAGGATCTGCGGCGGAGTCGGCAACCTACCCGACCCGTCTCGAAACACGGACCGGGAGTCTAATGTTCCGGCGAGGGTTCGACTCAGAATATGGCGTTATATCTGTGCCACCATCCTGGTCGCACAGCTGCTCATTCTGGGCAACGCAGCTTTGACTCACCAAAATTCGATCCTCTTCAAAGTTCAGTCAAAGACGTGCGTCATTGAACTGAGATGCTATTCTGCGACGGTCAGCAGACTTCTGTTCAGAGCGGTCCGGTTCCCGTTACAGACCAGAACCCATCAGTGTGTGCCCATCTTTCTGTGCAGGTGACTGTGTGTATTTGATGAGAGACAGCCGGCGCTCACCTGACGGCCAGCCTATCAGACAGTCCTACAGCCTCCTGTCTCACATCAACCGAGACAAACTCGACATCTTCCGGATTGAGAAGCTTTGGAAGAATGAAAAGTAAGTTGATCAGAAGTTATGTTCTGAACACCCATGAGAATGTGTGTGTGTGTGTGTGTGTGTGTGTGTGTGTGTGTGTACATTTTTTAATCTGCTGGCGTTCTCTTTATCCACTCAATCTACAAAGGGGCGAAAGGTTCGCCTTCGGCCACCACTACTTCCGTCCTCACGAAACGCATCATTCTCCGTCGCGGCGGTTCTACCAGAATGAATTATTCCGCATGCCGCTCTACGAGATCATCCCCCTGGAGGCGGTGGTGGGAACCTGCTGTGTCCTCGATCTCTACACTTACTGCAAAGGTACTCCGAGTGTTTCGTGCCCCTATTGACCTCGACAATTCTGCCTACGGTGTGTTTGCTGCTGGAGTGAATCTCTGATGTTAGACAACAGGCCAGCAGAGACACGAGGGCCTTTGCTCTTTAAATATTTTATAAGGACTTACATTACCGCAGCTCCTTGCTGATGCAAAGTGTCTTCCCTCTCACAGGACGGCCAAAGAATGTAAAAGAGCAAGATGTGTACATCTGTGATTACCGCTTGGATAAGTCTGCTCACCTGTTCTACAAGATCCATCGTAACCGATACCCAGTCTGCACCAAGCCGTATGCCTTCAACCACTTTCCAAAGCGGCTCACGCCCAAAAGAGACTTCTCGGTGAGAGTAATGGGAGGCCTGACCGGGTCGGGCTGCTCCGCAGGGATCTATTACTGATGTACAAATGCTGATAGATATTTTTAGAGACTAGGTAATATTACAGTCCACAGGAGGTTTATTCAGTCTGCAGCACCACCACGGGTTAGAGAGAACACCTCCACCTGAAAACGCAACCTTTACTGTGGAACACACCCACTTCTCACTTTTGGTTATTTCTAATTAAGACGAGAGGTGAGGGCTTAATTATTACCTTGTTTGGGACCAAAAGACAGGAGGGCGCTGAAGATGTTCAGATGTTCTCTGGTAGTGAGGAAGATGGACAGGATTAGAAAAGAGACATCAGAGGGACAATCCAGGTTAGACATCTTGGAGTAAAAGTCAGAGAGGAAAGATTGAGATTGTTTGGAGCATCAGTGTTCAGATCAGTGATAATTACATGTCTAGAACAGAAAACTTGACTTGTAGTATTACAAACACGCTTTGATCTGGGTGTGATTGTGACATTTTTTGCAGCCTCACTATGTTCCTGATAACTACAAGAGGAACGGAGGCCGCTCTGCCTGGAAGAGTGAACGAGTCAAAGGAGGCTGCGAGGACGACGCCTCCTCCTGCGACCGGGGTGATGACTTCCCGCCCGAGGCTGAAGACGGGAGAGGAGTCGAGGACGACATGGACATGGCTCTGGAGGACCCCGAGCTTCTCTCCGCCAAGCCCAGAAGAACGGATCGGAATGTGGATGGAAATGACGATGACGACGAGGAGGAGGATGAAGAGGAAGGGCAGGACGCTGAAGAGTGCAAGGAGCTGGAGGAGAACTCAGCAGTCAGGATAGGAGAGATGCTTGAACTGCCCTCGTCCTCGTCCTCCTCGCCGGTACACCACCCTGTGCTGGGAAGAAGAGAGGTCCAGAGGGAACGGCTCAACAAAATCCTGTTGGACCTACTGCACAGAACTCCCAGCAAGAACGGTGAGGGAGCGGGAACGAAGCAGGGGGGTAGGTCCACATGGCTGAGGTGTCAGATCACTTGCTGCGACCGATCCTGTAAACATGCATGAAACTGACCATCAAGATCAAGATCTGCTCCGTATCATCTAGTCTGTTGTTCATTGATTCAACCAGTAGACTATTATAACCCTCAAACCTTAAATATACAGTATTTCTCTTCAAGACCAAAACTAAAAAAAAAGAATGCATTGACCCAGTTATAAAGGGAAAAGACTAATCAAAAACACATTAATGCCTGACACTTTGCTACACTATGATAACCATAAACACAATCTATTTAAAGTCACTCCTGCATACAGCCTTCAGAGCTACGGTGTAGAATCTCTGTTTTATAAGGTTTCCGAAATCCTTTAGAGATGGTTACCACTAATCTCACTGACGGCTTATTTTACTGTGATAGGTGACCGGCCGATCAGTCTCAGTGTGGCTTGATTCCGCGCCGGTTACATGCATTCATCGTACACGCACACCACGCTTGAGCTACCACGGCTACAAACCTTTGAAATCCGTCGCTGTGATTGAAGAACACAACGCCAGGCTCGCAATTTGTGACACCAGTAAGGCCAGACGAAGTCCCTGAACGAAGACAACATAGGACTTGAAATGGACCGAACCAGGCTAACAAAGTTTTATTTACCCTTTGAAATGCCCTACCATTGGTTTAAGAAACACACCGCGTGGAGGACGGAGGGTGTTTTCATTTCAGCAAGTCAGAACACATACACAATGCCAACCAGCCTTACTTCCACTGTAATCCTTCAAAATAAAAGCACGGAAAATACACCCACAAAAAATCTTAATCTGCCAAAAACGTTTAAACCGCTGCACCTCTAACTTTGGAGACCCTGACATCCTAGAGACTTCAGTGACAGACTCTTGAAGTCAGAAGGTTTTGACTTTGGGTCAAGACTTCGTCTTTCACTGGATCGTTTTGGACAGTAACACAAATGTAGAATATGGACCGCCTCATCATGCAGCTGCTGCACACCAACATCTTTCCCAAAGCCACCACAGTCTGTACCTTCTGAGTTCTAAACCAGGCATAAGAATAAAACAATGTTGCAAATATTTTATACTGGAGGCCTCCAACCATTTGAACTCCTCTTACAAAAACATCTGTTCACCCGCAGCAACGACACTCCGCCTTCTTTCTCCTTTGCAATTTGTTTTATGACATACCCTGTCAGCTTTTTTTTCCTGACGCTCCTCATTCCCCCTCTCCCTTTGTGTTCTTCCAACAGCCATAGATGTCACTTATCTCCTGGAGGAGGGCGCAGGGCGGCGGCTACGGCGACGAACGCTGGGATTCGGTGATTTTGTGTGCAGAAAATAACGCTGCTGCAGTGCCTGTGGAGAACACGGCCTTTCACTTTAGTATGCAAGGGGCAGAAAATGAAGAGTCGGCAAGAAGGGAAATGAGCCTTGTTTGTTGTCCGACCGTTCAGGGCCGCAATGCATCCCTGGGGGGGCCTCTTCCAGTTTACCTCTTCCAAAACTGTCATCTCAACTCTTGAGAGGGTGGCGGGGGTTTGGAAGCCCTGACTTTATGGCAATTTCAGCTTTTTAAAGAGTTCTCAAGGAGCACGAAGAGGGAGCTGACCCAGACTGTTTCCTTGTCAAAGTAGTACGATGCAAAACCTGTTTTGTTTTTATTTTGTTTTGTTTTTTTGTTTTTTTAAATAACATAGGAAAAATGCCCCATGCACTTAAATGCATTGAATATTTACAGACGTGGGTAGAAGAATTCCACTCGCAGGCATCTGATATGAAAGAAGCGGTACTGAATAGGTATGGTTTTTAGTTTCAGTCAACGGCGATGTGAATGCTGGAGAATTGTCCCCCCCTGGTGGGAGCGAGCTGCAATGACAAAATGTATCAGACAAGAGAAGAGCTGCACTGAGACCTTAGGAGGGGGGGGCCATAGGAGAAACGTTAAGTTGAGCGGTGAGCTCAGACGCTGCTCATTAAAAAGAAAAAAGAGGGGGAACATGGGTGAACTGCACTTTCGGTACCATGGATATTGTGAAGCTCTGTGTAACTGTCTACAATGAAAACACTCTAACACACACACACACACACACAGTATTGGATGATGCAGTCTGAAAACAAAAAAGTTTAAAAAAAAGTCTATAATCCTTTTCCTCTTATACTGTAGTAACTCATTTAGGAACAGAAGCAGCTGGGGGGCGGGATGGTTTTGTTTTGTTTGTTTCAGTGCAAAGGGAGGGGGGGGGTTTGAGCGTGTGCTTTTGTCCGAGTGTCTTGTTGGGGTTTTTAATTTTGAATCTTTGGTGAGGCAGTCAGATTCGCACCCTCTTTTCTTTTTCTTTTCTTTTTTTTGGAAGTAACAAGATTCACCAGCTTAACTAAATCAGGCGAGCGAGGAGGAGGGGGGGGCACCGGCTCTCACACAGCCGTGCCCTCCGACTGCCTTGTGTGCGAGTGCGTGTGTGTGTGCCGCACACTTACCGTGTGTCTGTGCTCTGCCAGATTTCTTGAAGATATACCTTTTGAAAAAAAAAAAATGGGAAAAAAAAAAAATAAGGGCTCGATGGCAATTTAACGGTTGTAAGAAAAGTATGGAATACAATACGTAACATGAAATGTATCGTGATGGTCATATTTTCTTATATTCTGTGAGACGGGTGGGGCGGAGTATACTGTACATTGGGAGGGGAAGGGACTAGAGTTTTTTTTTGTCTTTAAACTATGTTTCTAGTTGCCATAGAGAATGTTTTAAAAAGAAAATTGTGATATTTGATGAGATTTTTTTTTTTTTCTTCCCCCAAATGCCTCTTCTAAAAAAGGGACAGCCTGCAATGTCTCTGAGGTCAGCTGACAGAAAGGTGACAAACGAGACACTGACAGACAGACAGACAGAGAGAGAGAGGACGGAAAGCTGTACAGTGCCAAGTTATGTAAATATACACACGCTACATTGAGGAGTGTCTCCAAAAGCAATATCTTGAAAATGAATTTTGTTTATTATTGTACTGTACAGGACTCAGCCCAAAATGTATTATGATTATAATTAATGATAATATTATAATTTCTTCCGTTTGTATTACTATAATGAAGACACTTAAGCACGGAGGGAAATGATTATTCTTATTTTATTTTATTCTTTGAATGTCCATTAAATCTCTTTTTTAATGTCCTGATGACATAAAAACTTAAAGCTGAGTTTGCGTCGCCTACAAAATGAATTCATCTATATACTGCATGAGCAAGAGCGTCAAATGGACACGGAAGGCATTTGGACATGAAAGTGACTCAGCCACAACACTTTTGTCACTGAATAATGTTAATAATATTACTTTTAAGGAGACATGTACTCCTTGTTTTTTTGCTGCAAAGTGTTGAACACTAAAAAAACAAACCAACATAAAAATGTTAATGATATTTTTAAACCGTGGTGGAAGCAGAAGTAAAGCTGTCGGCCCGATACCATGCTTTGATTTTGCTTTTCTTTCAAATAGGAAATGGTTCCGTTTTGTGATGGCGGTCATCGTATGATGCTTGTACTTGTATTTGTGTGTTTTTGTGTGATTTGTTTAGTTATTTTTAGACAATCACAAGATAAGATGCAAGCATTGTAAATGGCAGACTGTCGGACATTTTGTGATGTGTACAGTTTGTCAAAAAAAACTTCCACTCGTTAAAAAAGTTTGTAATTATGATTCTTAAGTCATAAAAAAAATGCTGTTGGTTTTTACTTTTTTTTTTGTTTTATATTTGTTTTGTTTGTTTTTTTAATAAAAAGCACTACATTATTGTGAATATACTTAATGTCGCTCTGCTTCGATTATTCCTTGCACGCTTCAAAAAAACCGTTTTAAAATTTAGATGGGATCATTTTAACATTTCACTGAGGGAAGCTCGTACGCCAATCAGCCTGGTGAGGACGACCATTATCTCCTGGAAAGAGACAAAATAGGAACTCATAATGATCTGAGCGACTTTGACAACAACATCTTGAAAAAGTCCACTTCATGACTTCTTCATTTCTTCCACATACCATCTCTCACTGCAGACCACAATGTTGTCAGCCACCATCACAGTCCATGGAGACTTCTGATGACCCCGTCTGTCAGCCTGTCCATCACCACAGCAAACAGCAGGTGGCTCAGAGCCCGCCTCCTCCTTGAACCCATCACTCACTCCTACTGCACACGTCACTGCTGTCACGCTTCTCTCATACATATCATGAACCACTCTAACATACTTCTGTCACTCCAAACCTCCTCATGCATCCCACGACTCCTCCTTCGCCATTCTTGTCGTACGCTTTCTCTAAATCCACACACGCATTATAATTCCTTCTCTGTACTTCTCCATCAGCACTCACAAAGCCAACATCTCATCTGTAGTTCTCTTCCTTAGCATGAAACCAAACTGCTGATCACAAACCGTCACCTCTTTTCTTAACCTAGCTTCCACTCTTTATATAAAATGACCCAAAGACCAGTGGACGAATTTAACAGGAGGTTGATTTTTGGGCTGACGGAGCGATAATATATCAATAAAGTTTGAAGTCTCGCGAGAATCTCGCGGGGTTAACAGAAAGACGGTTTCCGTGGTAACGACAACGGGACTACGCCTTTCACTGACGTCACATTACCCGGATGATTTCCCATTCCTCACTGCGGCCGCCATCACAATGGGCGAAAACAAACAACCGCGACTTTAGTAAAACGATGGCTGGAGAGCGCTATCACGTCCCGGTTCAAAGTTCTGACATGACGTGGAATATCGCGAGATGTCAAGAGGTCCGCACGAGGTGGAAGAGTTGTCATGTGTCTTGGTTATAAAGCGAAGGGCGTGAAGGTAGCAGAATGATACGTGGGGCTTAGCAAAATATAGAAGGGAGATATTCAAAGTTTTAATAACTACTTCAAAAATATGTTAATGCACCATGTTCCATCACTACATTTGCAATTATTAATTTTTAGGCATTACAGATTCAAATAACCAGAAAATCCATAGCACACTGTTACTATTTTAATTTATCACAGACAGGTCCTTCAATTTATTGCCGTTAAGTGTGAAGTGGCTATTTCTCACATTTGCATTTTGTTTTTAACATTAAATCAAGTATGACCTGTTTTTCCTGTGTCTTCAACATCTTCACAGAGAGACAGCTGCTCTTGCCGTTACTCTTTTTCAGTATAAAGGACTTATACTAGTGTAATGAAGAGGGGCAGGTTAACGTAGGAGACATTAAAAGATACTACTAATTTTATTCATGTCATAAAATTTGGAAATTGTACTCATGTAGATCTGCCAGTCTGCAGTTTTATATACAAGCAGAGAAATAATCAGTAAGTAGTGTTGCGCAATGATCTGAACAAATGTGTGTGGTGTTTTGTTTTACCTAAAAGACTCCGCCAAGAATTAATAATCCACAGATTAGACCGATTTTTAGACAGCTGCTTTGTTTTAACTCCTTGGTCCTGATGACTGAGGCTAAGATTTTCCTGTCCTTACTTGAACCTTTTTCTACGACCTATCACAGAGCAGGACTTAACCGTAGCTGACGTATTACAATAATTCGGTGGGATCACCACCATCTGTTGTAATATTTGATTGAAAATGGATCGTCCATGCTGGATGGTTACTCGTCGGTAGCCATCCAGCTGGTGGCAGTCGCATCAGCCTCGCTTTCGCCTGTTATGTGACGTCACGTTAAAAGCGTCTATTGCTGTGTTTACCCATCGTTAGGGCAACAGCGGAGTCAGCGTTGTTCAAATCTCTTGACCTAGTTATATTTCAACTTGTTGACCGAGAAATGTCTAAAAAGAGACTAAAAGAAACTAAAGACAAAACAGAGAAGGGGAATCCCGAAGATGAGGCCCCTAAAAATGAAGGTTAGATTACGAGCTTTTCATAAACGGACCGGAAGTCAATGTTGAAGATGGTAAATTGTAGCTTCTCAGCTGCTAATGTATAATAAAATATATTTTTCTACAATATTTACATGTAACAGCAGCACTTATCTGGTCATCGTATGGTGGCTCAGACGTGCAAAATTATTTTACCATCTGTGAAAAAGTAAAAAGAAAAAAGGCAAAAAGAAAATCTACAACAAATTAAAAGACATTTTTACAAAAGCAAAACAAATTTACAGCTTTACAAAAAACGAAAGTACAAAAGCAAAACCTCATTTAAAAATAATGAAACCGTTTCACCAGAGGAAAAACAAAAATTCCATTTTTAGAAAATAAAAATAAAAAATAAAAACACATTTACCACAAATTGTATATTTTTTTTATCAAGACAAAACAAATTTACATTTTGGAAAACAGAATTAGATAAGCTAAAACTATCTTAAAATATATGTACTACTTTACGAAGGCAAACCAAATTTGCATCTTGGAAACACAAATTTGTATGACAGATAGTATAGACAGGAAGTGATTGTTGCTAACCTTTTGAATCGTTCCAATAGTTATTATTTCCCGGATCTATGACTCAGTAGCAGAGTGTTGTCAAAACAAACGTTTTTTTTGTGTTTTGAGACCATTTTTGCTACTAGAAGGTGGATCTGGGAAGTTAATGTCTCATTCAATAGTTGCTGTTTTTTTTTAACACAATTATAAGACGTTACCTCACTTTCACTTTTCTAATAGCTCAGTTAAAGGACAAATTCTCTACCGCCGTGATTTCTGACATAGCTGTTGTTTTCAGGGAACGCCAAAAATGAGCTGTTGCTTCCTCAGTTCTTCGGTGAGTAACGTTTTCAGAGCGTCTTCAGTCACGGAGGAGCGTCGACTGTTCAGCGTCTTCAATGTTCTGTCCCACAGATGAGTATCAGTGCACAGGTAACGCGGAGATTGACTTTCCTGGCCTTTGCGCTCTTCTGGAAATGGAGAAGATCCCGGTCGTCAAAACCAAAGCCCCAATCTGTCTCACCGAGAATGAAGGTAAACATGAGCTCTGCCAGATGTTTGCACAGACAAAGAAGAGTTTTGGTTAGGTCTGAATGTACCGTGACCCCCGTCTTCACAACAGTTCCCTTTAAACTGTTGTGAAGTCTGTTTACATCCGTCCAGAGAATTTCCTCCCAGAACCTCTTTAGGTCATCAAGGTGTTTGTCAGACCAGCCTTGAAGTTCTTCAGGGTTTCAGTTGTTTTTTGCGTCGCCACCTCCTCTGAATTGTCCGGTTTGTTTTATAAAGAGGATTCTTGAACATTGACTATTATTGAGACGCCGCAGTTCTTTGGATGTTTTCTTTAGATCTTCTGTTTCCCTGCAGGATTCTTCTTTCTGCTCTTTAAGGAGTTTTAACGGTCGGCCACCTCTAGGACGGTCCACTCCTGATCCAGTCTTCTACTTTTGTCACTCTTTTTTTGGACATGTGTTGCAAGTAGACTGTTATTTTTTTGCTTTGTGTTATTTATTATTGTTAATAATAATAAAATATTTATTTTGGCTATTTAATTATTTTGCATATTCAAATGTTGTTTTATTACATGTGTGATATGAAGACTTCACTCATTCATTCTTCTCCGTTTGGAGACGATGCGTCCATCTGTGGACCTTTGGACTCCCAGAACCTTAGAAGCAGCTTGTAACCCGTCACACGCGGATTTATTTCACCTCTTCTGAAATGTCTGTTTATTTTGGCCAGTGGGGAGACCTCAGAATCCACTTCATGTTTCTGAGGATGGTCTCCTGAAGTAATGATTTGGTTGAACGGGGGCCGGTGGTGAGCAGGTCCGACCCATCTGCAACCAGCCATTAATTCAATTTAATAGTTTCTTTGGAATCATAAATCCTATAAATGTGTCAACAGAGGAAAGTTTGCCAAAGGTAAAGTTTCGACATCACTGGATGAAGCCATGCCTCCATGTGGACCTGGACAGCAAAGACCCCCTCAGCGCCAAGAACCTGAAGGTCTCGGGTGAGACAAGAACACATCACATACCGGTATTTGTTTTTAGCCCCGTGGCTCTGGATGTCCGGTGTAGCGTCACTTAATTTGCTTCACACCTGCACAGGATGGAAGGTGGACGAGCAGATGTTCAAAGTGCTGCAGAAGATACTTCTCTCCTTGAGTAAGCTACAGAGTGTTTGGTGAGCGGGGAAGAGGGAGGTTCAACCCCATCACAGGAGACCGGGTCACTGCTTTGTCTTTGTTGGTGACATCTTGGCCGTGTTTGCAGGTTCTGGCAGGCGGACCTGACCAATGAAATGGTCATCGGCCTCGTGAACACGATATCGCTGTGCTCCAACCTGAGGTGAGCGGACCCTTCTGACTTTAGAAGGAAGGCAAAGTGAATTGAAGTTAAACATCATCCCCTCCCCCTTCTCTCTGTTTCCTGTCAGTGCGGTGACACTGGAGGGAAACCCTCTCCCGGAGCAGGTCTACCACCTTCTTCTCTCCGAGGACAGCGCGTCAGTCAACCATACTCACTCGTTTGCATTCTCCTACTTCCACCCTCGCACAGAAGCCTGTCTGAAACGTGTCGTGTCTCTCTTTGGTCCAGTCTCACTCACCTGTCCCTGAGAAACAACCAGATAGGAGACGAGGACGCTCGTCTGATTGGAGCGGCTCTTTCGACAACCAGGTCTGCCAACAAGAACCTCCTGTCACTCAACCTGGCCTTCAACTGTATTGGCGATGAAGGTGCCATACACATCGCTCAGGTATATAAAAACAAAAAAACAAAAGCCTGTTTAACTTCCTATTTCCCCTGAATGTTCCCCACCTGACCGCTGAGGCGTCCATCCTGTTCCGTCTCTCAGGGCCTCCGCTTTAATCGTGCTTTGATGACACTCTCGCTGTCCAACAATCAGATCGGAGACTCGGGAGCTGCTGAGTTGGCAACGGTATCAACGTTTACATCAGTGGAGATGATGCGTGGCGTCAGCGCTGCCTCGTAACCTGTCCTTTAATAAGCCTTCCATTTTCAGATACTAAGCGACTTTCCTCTGACTCACCCAGAGATTGTGGAGAGGCGCACGCTGGTTTTCGAAAGACTGGAGTCCGTGAGTGCTTTCATTCATTATCCGTAACCGCTGTAATTTCTCAACCATTGATCCGATTTAGTCCAAATTTGGTGCCTAAGAACAGACTCGTCTTGAACACATTGGGTTTTACCCTTTTGTTTTTAGTTGACTACCTTACCTTTGAAAACTCTCTGGACAAAGCCTCACATTCAATATGAAGAGTTCAATGTGGGGAAGTTTTTGTACGCAAACGCAGGGGATTGGGGACTTTTCGGGGATATAACCTTACTGTCGGGCATGGAATATGAATAAAATTAACAATTATTTTTATTAGTAATGTCCTGAAATTGAACATGAAAAAGGAAAAGGCCTGAAAAGGCCTAGATTGAACATGAAAAATCATCTGCGAAGCGAGTAAAGAGCATAATGAGACAAGTCAAACATATGTTGGATTCTTTTCCAGTCATCCTTCGATTCTGGCCAAATGGCGGAGGACAATCTTCCCTCGGCGCCCAGCGGCACGTCTCTTAGAGGGGACATGAGAGGCAGGAGAAGGGTAACGTGGCAAAAGTCAAACTCTTCTGTGGGTTTTCAGTCTTGTGAGGAGTCATCTTGAGATCCGTTAACTTACAGGAAGCATTGAGGAAAGACGAGAGATCTGCTGCCGTCAAAGAGAACCTGAGGTCCAACAAGAAAGGTAATTGCTTCAGTTACAGATAAACACTTGTTCTCTTATCCTCTCGCTGCGGAGGCGTTCATCTATTCATTGTTGTCCGTTTATACCTCCTGTAGCTTCTGATGCGAGAGCGGCTCAAAGTAGAGGTGGCAAGAACGTGAGCAAGGAGAAGCAGACCTCTGCACAGGAGGTAACGGTCCAAACTTCCATGTTTTCACTCTGGTTCTGTGTGGATGCGAACATGCGGGTGGAGTACACTCCGCCATAAACTTTAGTTCTAATTTCTTCTTTATGCTGCAGGATGGTTCAAGTAATGCGACCAATGAGGTTTGTTGTATGCATCGGTTCCGTTCCCAAGGAATGAATGTGATTTAAAACATGAGCTGAGAGCGTTTCACTTCTCTCCCTCTCCCCCTGAAGGCGGACGCAGATGGGAACGCCCTGCTGGACCCGCGGGTGCAGGGCAGGGACGGTATGCTGATTCAGCCTGCAAACACAACTCTCACCTCCCTCAACCTATCAGGTTGGTGACGGCGGTGTATGAATCCCAGTTTCACTAAATCAATAAAAGTACAGTTTTTTTGTAACTGTATATAATCCCTGAGATTAATACTTTAATATTATGACCAGAGGTTCAGTCTTTGTTTGCACCAAAACAGGTGATGCTCCTCAAAGGACAGCTTTTACAGTTTAAGCCTGTACTTAATAACTTTTGCTCAAGAACAGAAGTTTAATCATCGCTTCTACTTTCAAAAACCTCACATTTAATTTTAGGAGTTCAGTCACTGGGATTGCTTGTACAATGCAGGGGACTGGGGACTTTTTGGGGCTACACCCTTTGGTCATGGCTGACAACGCAGTCGCAGTTTCCTTTTTTTGTACAAACTGATTGTTAATTAGCATCTTCAAGGCTTTTTTGCACACAATATACATCGAAACACTTAAAATATGTAATTAAAATGTCTGTTTAGGAAACAGAATAACAGAGAAGTCTCTACCTTTGTTCCTGAAGTCCCTGGAGATTCAGACTGAGGAAGGAGGCTTGCTGCGTCTCTGTCTGCAGGTACGCTGTAGGTGTGTGTGGAGATGTGTGCGCATCTGTGGCCAATTTACTTAAGTTCTTAACTGAAAGTGCATCAATGTGTTTCAACGTTCATTATACAACTACTGTAACTATACTGGTCCAACAAAATAATGGCCACTCATCATACAGATGTCTTTAAATTATTTATTTTCTCTTTTGCATCATCAGACATCGTGTAAACTACAAAAAGAAAAGAAAAAAAAATGTATATACAACTTACGTATTTACATTACGTAAATAACGTAACGCAAATGCCTTACGTTATTTACGTAATTTGACATGCCCAAACAATAAATTCTCGCGCTAATATCTGTTGATAGACAGGTCCAAACACTTTAACGCAACAACAAAAATGTATCAAACTGTACATTCAAATGCAAATTATACACAATTAATAAACAAATGAAAGTAAAAAATAATAAATTACCGTGTGCGCCTCTTGGACGGTGCCGAACATGGTTATTATGGGGCCGTATTTTTTTTCCTCTCCAGGCATTTTGGCTCTCTCCACTGCCATATTGCTTCTGACCCACAATGCAACAGTTGTGGCCAAGCCTTAACTCTGGTCATGTGACCAATTACGCCCAACATAAAAACAAAACCTTGCAATAAAGAACACTACATTTTTTTAACCAAAACTTATTTTTAAGGTAACATATTTTAGACACATTTAAAACAAAGCTACCTTCAGCTTATTGATTAAATCTTTTTTTTTACCATGTTTGAATTTAAACATTTATGAAATTATGAAAATATAATATAGATATATTCAATGACATCTCAGTAAATATTCCATCGTCTTAGGATATTTACTGATCTTAAACAGCAGTTTTGTCAATGATTACTTTTGGTAGTTTTAACACTGCACCCGCGTTGCTGACTAATGACTTCAAGTCCATTTTAAATTATTGTATTCATTATTCAAGTATCTTTTTCTTCACCAGATATTATTCAAAATCACAATTTAGGCTACCTCTGTGTCAGTGACTTTGCTTGATCGCACAATAGATGACGATGGGTTGCAGAGGAAAACGGTTAGGATTTATTTATATGATGAGTTCTGTTGTCTCTTTCAGAGAAACGATTTTCCAGCCGAGTGCCCGATCTATGTGAAGATAATGGAACTGATGACGCTGAGAGATCCACTCAGAAAAAATGTCTCCTCTCTGACAGATGAGGAGGAAAGTGAGACATAGTGCCGAGAGAGATCTATACATACTTTATCATTTTAAATGGGTATCAATAAATTAAAAAGACTTCCATGTACAAATGATATCCTCTTTTGTGGTTTAGTTACACTTACGATGAAGACATTGACTAAGTAAGTACAATTATGTGATACAATAAAATTATAATAAATGGTGGACAGTGAGGGTTTGGGAGAATGCTGATAACAAAAAAAGAAAGTGTATAGAGACTAATGTTTCCAGTGTCCTCCTAAGTTACAAATAAACAATCTGCCAGTCATAGAGAACTCAACAAACTGGTCTAAAAAATAGCAAAACGTATGAAGACATGATTTTTGTTTGTTCTCTTTCTATTTTCTGCAAATATTTACTTATTTTGCAATTAGTTGTGTTATTTTCTTTTTACTTTTTTTTCATTCTTTTGATGAAACCATCAAGCACCGCGGAGATGGCGATAAATGGTTATGAATGATGTCCCATTGAGGACTGGATTTTAAATCAGGCCCAAAGTCTAGGAGAAAAGCTGAAATCACAGATTCTGATCCAACTGGTGTGAATTTCATCACAACTCATATGTCTCAGTAGTTTGGTTAAATCTCCACGCGCCTGAAGGCACTACTGACATCATCCGGACCTCCCCTTGATGAGACGGTGGATGGTGTCCTGGAGGAGATGGGCTGAAGGTATCGCATCATGCTATCAGAAGGGACAAGGACACTAGCATTATGCAAAACGAGGAACATTTTCAAGGAAGGATGACGACAGAGAAATTTTCTGTGGTCACCACCTGCAGAAGCAGAACCGTTTTGCAGGATTTCTTGCTGTTGTCTCTCTGTTCTATCCTCCTCTCCATCCATGTTAAGACTTTCATTATCAACAAAGCAGGTGAGATTGATTCAGTCGCCTTTGCTTACTAACTGGACGGAAGGATATGCCAGAAGTTAAGCTTACCCTGTGTTTTACTGTGATACTTGTGCTCCCTTATTTGTTTTGAGCTGTGTATTTTAATAAAGGTTTTTTTAAATCATGATATTAATTTTCTTCCTATTTAATTTCGCTCTTTTGGGAGAAAACACGTTTGTATTTGTGAACATTGTAATGTCTTTAATTTGAGTCCCTTGCCAATATGGCCGCTATAGGGTACAATTGCGTCACTTCCGGTTTTTACTCAAAGGACCGTCCCATATCAACCCTTCGCTTCCGGTAATGCCTCCTTTTCGGCAGCGGCTATTTCCTCGCCAACATGCCAGTGAGTATCCGCAGGCCAGGGGAAAATTAAATTTATATAGTTAAACAGATCGCTGAGAAACAAGGCCCGGTTCAGTCTTTACGTAAGACGTTAGCGCTTCACTAGGTGTTAGTTTTCGATGATTTGGTAGAGATTTAGTCTCAGTTTTAGACAATCAATTGTGACCCGTCTGAGCGCCTTGAGACACAAGATGGCTGCGCGCACACTACAAAATATGGAGCTAGCTCAGCGTAGGATGTGAGGCGGCCACTAGCTCAGAAATGCTAATATTTTCGCCGGTTTTGACCGTTGTTTTATAGCGTTAGGGTGACAAGAGACATGTATTCATTATGGTGTAAGTAATCACATATGTTTAACAAATATGATGCTATCCTCAGTTACCTGACAGTGAGATTGTAGGCCAATCGAGAAGCCTCGTGGAAGAGAGTTAGCATTCTGTTAGCCTGTCAAAACATGAGAATGAGGGGGTGTCCTCATATACCAAGAAACATACTTCAGTTTAGTGTTACATGTTTTTACCTAGATCGTGATCATTACTCGTAGATTTAACCGATCTACTCTATAGTGATGGCGTATCAACCTTTTGTTTTTCTCTTCTTGCAGCTTGCAAAAGACTTGTTGCACCCATCCCCTGAGGAGGAGAAGAGGAGGCACAAAAAGAAGCGTCTTGTTCAGAGTCCCAACTCTTACTTTATGGATGTGAAGTGTCCAGGTAACGCTTAACTTAATGCCAGTGCGTCTCATCAGACATTAGTGTACAGTTTGTACATCTGCACCTTGTTCTTGTTGGTAATGTTTTATTCTGATGTCTCTTCCAGGATGCTATAAGATCACAACTGTGTTCAGCCACGCTCAGACAGTTGTGTTGTGTGTTGGTTGTTCCACAGTCCTGTGTCAGCCCACTGGAGGCAAAGCCCGTCTAACAGAGGGTCAGTATTAACACACATTCACATGTTATCTATTTGACTGTTGCTTCAATAGGAATAGTATTTATCTTTGTTTAATTGAAGACCATTGTGCCCTGTAACACATCAGTACTCCAATAGATATTTGTTCATTTTCTTACATTTCCATATGAACGACACTCTTCTTCTTGGTCGTATGCAATGCAGTAACCTAAATATTATGCATTGCAGTAGTGGATTATTGATTCTGTCTTTTGATCTGAATCTAAAGTGGACAAACTTCAGATTCATGCATTACCACGTTGCTGCCAGAAATTGTAGGGCGTAGCTGAAACCCTTCTGGGATTTCAAGGTAAAATGTGTAAAGGTTAGACAAATCTCTCTGAGTAAATGGAATATAATCGATCGTAACAATGTTATTTTGCGTGTATAATGTAAATGTAGTTTGGAATGAGCCCTTTATATCTTAATAGGGAGTGTGTGCTCACTTCCATGAAGGCAGCTATGTTGGGCTGCCATGTTTGTAGTCTGCTGATTGGACAAACTGACGTCTGGTTCTAGAGAGGCTTTTTGTATTTTTAAGTTGCTGCCGGAAAAAAACCTGCCTGTCGGTGCCGGATAGAAGTCCAATTAAGGAATCCTTCCCTCGCTGTGTGACTGACCCATGCCCGCAGGGTAGAAAAGTTATATTTATTTGTGTTTTCCGTTGGTTATAGAGGCGCTTCTAGCGTCTTTCTGCCGCTCCGACCTAAATGTTTAGGAAGTCCTTTCTGGAACCGATGGTTTTTCTTCTGATCGGACATTCAGACATTAAAAAAAAAAGCGATAATATACTGACAAACGGTTATGTGTATCATATTGTATTTATTCAGAGATACTAATACATTTTTACACACTATACCTTTATACCTTTGCACTTTGAGATTTGATCCAAATGTAAAGTGCATTATAAATTAAATGTATTATTATTATTATTACCTTGAAGGCTCCAATAATCTGTTACATTAATACAATGTGGGAGTAAGAGCCCAATTTTCTACTTAGTCATCTGCATAGGAAAACCTACCTCGTTCAGTACTCATTCATTTAAATACTCGATAGTTAATTGTTTGTGCAATTGCATAGATAAAAGAATATGATGGGAATGCATCCCAATAAAATTCAGATCCCGCAGCGAAAGAGTCCTGTGTAGATCTGTTTGACTGTCATGTGCTTACAGTCGAAGCTTGTTTTGGGGACAAATAGAATACGGCCTGTTGCTTTTGTAGAACCCTTTCCCTGAGGTCAAATCATCACGTGGTTTACTTTGATCCACATTTTGGTCGCCATTGCATTGGCTAAAAGCTTTGTCTTGTTTCATGGATCTGTGGTCACAGACGGTAAAACATAACTTCCTGTCCTAACAACCGGTTTATACCATCAAACGCAGGACGTTAATGATCTCAGCAGGATCACCGTCCTTTATTTTTTATTTGCTTTATTTAAAACCGTTCATAAAGCTGTCCTATCTGCGCCCCTAGTTTGACGTCACAGGAACAGCCTATATTGTTTATTTATTGACATTTGGCTGACGGTGTAATGAGTTTAAAATTGCATGAACTGTTGCACTGTCAAGTGATTGGACTTCCTTTGCCGTGGTTGTCCAATCTCATTCCAGTGCCAGATCAACCTCAGTTTGCAGAAGGGTTGAGCTAGACCACTGGCTCCCCCCTTTCGAAGGCTGAGAACAGAACTCTGTGCAGTAGCTGCTGCGTGGCTCCTCCGTAGCCAACGCTGTGAAGCTCCTCTCCAGGTTTGCTGTCAAAGCGTCCACGTTTAGCCGTGGATGCGTTAG
This sequence comes from Lophius piscatorius, assembly GCA_009660295.1. Taxonomy (NCBI): domain Eukaryota; kingdom Metazoa; phylum Chordata; class Actinopteri; order Lophiiformes; family Lophiidae; genus Lophius; species Lophius piscatorius. The sequence continues at coordinate 25,076 of VRLP01000307.1, forward strand.
TCGGTACTCCTCTTGCACAGCGAAGTGAGACCTAATTGTTCTCATGGGGCGGGGGGGGATGATGACTCCTGCATCAGCGCTGCGTAGAACAATTAAAGTGTGAACGGCCTGCAGTAATTCTCTACTGTAAGGCCTTTCTTTTGTGGCCGTCAGTCTGACTGTCTTTGTCTCCTGACAGGGTGCTCATTCAGGAGAAAGCAGCACTAGCTGTTTTCCCCCAGAGCTGAACGGGAGAGGAGGGAGTGGATTGGTCGATATCAGCAACTTCTGCCCCGGGATGGTGTTGGACCACTGCGGTACGACCTACGATGAGACCGACCGACTGCAGATGTTGTGTGATCGCATGTTGCTGTAACTCCACCCTCCAACCCTGTCTCTCCCAATAAAATATTGTTTTGGCTAAATGAAGGGCTTGTGATGTGTTTTCCTGTTTCCTCATTCGTCTCAGACATCAACTCAAAGTCGGCATTCTCAATTTTATTCTGTAAAATTGTATTTATATTAGTATACCAAACAGTTCCAATTATATTACATGACCAGAAAGTTTGGCGTTAACAGGGAGAACGTGATGAACGTAGGAGCCACGCCCCAAAATGTGATCATATTCATAGTCAAGGGACTAATGCAGATCTTCTACCTGATGTAATTATGGGATGAGATCATTGGGGACCTCTGAGCTGAAAGCAGTCAGTCGTGTTTCTGAAACGGCAGATAAAAATGGTTCCAACACGTTTGAGATCTTGGGGCGTCGTCTGCCTCCTAAATTATGGTTGCAGGGCTTTTACTTGTATTTTGGATTCGGCTCGGCTCAACTGATGGGTTCATCTGAGCTCGTAAGTTCTTCGTTTTTTATTACGAGTTCATCACAATTTTCTCCCCTAACCAATCGCTCTATGAAACACCACAGATCAAATAACCGTCTCAGATTAACTCTCCCTAACCTCATAAAGTTAAATTCACCCTGAAAGCGGAGACTGGAGCTGATATCTGTTCTCCCAGCTGACTGCTGCTCGGTGCTGATAAATGTTCTGACGGGGCAGCAGTCGGTCCGCCAGCGTTTCTTCTGTCAGAATCTTCCTCGAAGTGAATGAAGACTAATATCTACGTGTTTCTGCTACAGAAAGTGGAAGTATCTCAAATACTATTTTACATGGTTCTGTGGATCCAGCACCCATATGTTCAGCTGAAAGGACGTCCCAGTAGGATGTTAGCTGCACCCTGGGCTGATGACTCCCCCAGAAGCACCTTGCTTCCTCTCCATCTACCTGTCCACGCCGACACCAGTCTTCTCCTTCTCCTCCCTCTCCCTCAGCAGGTGGCGGATAGAGGAGTTCTGCGTGGACAGGGTGCTGGACAGGAGCGGCATCAGGGTCCTGAAGCCCTCCCTCAGCTCCTCCACGTGCTTCTCCAGGATGTAGATGTGGGAGTCCAGCTCCCCCCTGCATCCCTGGACCTCAGACAGAACGTCGTACATCAGGTTCTGCATCTGCGTCGGGGTTCATTTCCATGAAGACGGAGAATAAAAGTAGAGAAACATCAGGCCCATTAGATTCTACTGGGTTCAGGTTCTGAGAGGGTTTGATGATATATGAATCCAGTCACTTGCCTCTCTCACCTTGTGAAGGTCAACAAGTGTGTTCCCTTGGTCTACAAGAATCCTCTTCTCCATCTTCACTTGACGCAGCCTGGGGACAAATGTTTTTACTTTTCAGGTGCTACAGAGTGCGAGTGGTGATGTTACAAATTAAATATTGGCGCGCAAACATCAGCTAGTGGTCCTGACAAGCTAACGTATAGAGGTCAGTTTTATATTTCGGACACTAGGGGGAGCTTTATGAGGCCATCGTTTTTCAACTGTTGGTTCCTATATGGTGAATATGAATTAAGTCAAAGAGATCTATGCTGTCTTTATTATTCTACTCTGATGGTTCATACTTTAGTCACTAGGTGGAGCCTTTTCCAAAATTAAATCAAAAATTAAAATTTAGTTGGTTTTTTGGACGTAACTTCACAGTGGTTTGAACAACGCAGGGGATTGGGGATGTTTCAGAGACATGCCTGGCGCCGAAATGTCGCCCCTAGTCTGAATGGACACAATACTCCCTCTTTAATAGTCACTGCTGGGTAAAAAGGTGTAGTTGGTGGAGCAACAGTTACATAAATACAAAAATTATGTATCCGTTAAAGCGAAATTGTTGCTGATGCAGCAATATTTTCAAGTGTAATTTCTTTACCAGCTGCTGATAAGTTACGACTTACGTCTACGAGAAGACATAAACCCCACAGGTAATATTTCTATTGATAGGCAACACTTAAAAATAAGTTAAAAGAGAAACTGAAAATCTGCACTCACTTGCAGTAGAGAAACCAGCCGATCCAGAAGAACCAGCTGTTCCGGTTCTGCCGCTCAGATCCACCCCCCCCACAAAAAATGTTAATTATAGAGAAAACATTTTTATTCCCACTCCTTCATCAGGATCTCGTCTAAAGTTCAGTGTTTGGTTTGACTCCGCCCACTCCTCCACCCTGCTTCGTGGTGATTCATCTAATAGTTTAAATGGTTTGTTTTTTTTCAATGCTCCATGAATTGCTAATTATTTAAGTATTGAAAGTTGCTATACAAAATGAAAATAAAAATAATAATCTGGATCCGACCCTTCATCCGGATCCTCTCCAAAACTGAATCGGTTCTTCTTCATCGTCCGACCCCCCCAACACGTTTCATGTCAACTCATTCAGTCAGTCTTGTGTTATTTTGCCCTCAGACAAACTGAACTCTTTCTTAATCCTCACTGTTGGAGGTATAAATGTACAGAAAATAATCCGCTCTGCTTCACACTGTGTCACAGATCATTACATCCCTACGGAGTCATCATCACCGCCTCATCCGCAGATCCGTCATGATAGCACCATAACTCAAAAACAGATTTAACCCAAATTTGATGCGTATTAATCGACTCAAAGAAATTTCGAATAAACTTCATATTTAACTGAGCAGCTAGAGCTTTTTTATTTTTATTTTTATTTTTTTATTAACAAAAATAAACAGTTTTTTTGGACATTAAACTTCACATTTACATCAGAGGGGAACACTTGCAAAACGCAGGGGATTTGGGGCTTTTTCGTGGGGGATACACCCCTGGCTGTAGGTAGGACCAGTTTAAAAATCACGAACCAATCAAATATTTCTAGCAGTAAAAATTTGTGCTAAGTAAGACGGAGGCTGACGTCACTGTTTGAATCTGACAGGAAAATAAACGTGTGAACGGACGTAATATTATTGTCATTTTATAGAATTAACACAGAGTAAAATGACCAAAAGAGGAAGACGAGTCTTCCGCCGGGGGTCTTACTGTTGGATGGCCAGCAGCAGCTTCCTCTCGTGCATGCGGACTCTGGTGCGGTCCCGTTCTCTGGACAGCTTAGTGTGTTTGTAGATGAGCCACGTCTCCCTCAGGACGTTCGCTGCAGAGATTTTGATCTAGCGGAAGACATGTTTTTTTTTCAGTGCTCATATTTAACTCAGTGCTGTTATTTTTTTATAACTTCACATTTAATTTTAGGAATTCAAATAAGGGGATGGCTCGTACAACGCAGGGGATTTGGGTCTTTTCAGGGGATGCACCCTTCCTGTCCGGATCCACAGCGTAACACTAGTTTGTATTTATTTTTACAGTGCACACAAGATCTTCAGTATATATTGCGTACAGGACTGGCCCAGATTACTTTGATATTTAGTCAGATACTTTACATCGTGAATAATATTTGATGCGAGAATATTTGGGATTTCAACAAAAAATATAAATAGTAATAAAAATTATATATATACAGCATAAATATTGTCCAAATCAATTTGAGCCGCAAAACCAGCAAAATAATGAGTCAATAATACAGTGGTGAGGTTAGAATAGTCATATTTATGAGACCTAATCAATAATCTAATCATCATAATCAATCACAGATAATGTCATTATAATCTAATTGTCATTATAAACAAATTTAAAATGTCTTATTTTGTAATCTGATTACCTTACCCCCTGAGTATTAATGTGTCACTTCCAAACCCGGTGTTTAAAAAATGAGTCGACGTGGAGAAGAATAAAACTCCACAACGTGATTTAATTTGGGTTCAGTACAAGACGATTCTGTCATCGTGGCCCGTTTAATGAACCGGTAGAATAAGGTCCAAACTTACCCTCTTGGTGATGTGGGAGTCCATCATGAAGTTGTGAACGTGCTTCTCCGCTCTGGTTAACTCCAGCTTCCTGGCGACCACAGCCACCACCAGAACCGTGCAGCCAGCTCCCTGCCAGAACCACAGGTTCATATCCTTACACTCAGAATCCTACGTCAACCAACCACTGACAGAACCACCGACATCCTGACCCACCATTATCCCGGTGAGGAGGCAGATGCTGCGACCGCAGTAGGTGTGAGGCACCACGTCTCCATAACCGATGGACAAGAAGGTGACGGAGACCATCCACAAGGCCTCCATGTAGTTGCTGCTCAGGTCCCGGTAGTTGTGGTGTCTGACGGAACAAAAGGACCGGTGTCACTTTAGTGTCACCGTGGATCATCATCAGACATTTACACTGCAAAAAACACAAAGTCTAACCAAGTTTGTTCGTCTAATATGGAGTGAAAATATCTCATTGCACCTGATTTAAGACCCAATCACTGAACAAGGAACATTTTAAGTCAGACATAGAGACTCATTTTTAGACTACGCATCTTCAATTTCTTGTTAGATCATAGAATGCTGAAAAAATATATATAATAATGTCAAATATGACTTAAAACGGTTCAAGTAAAATACTTCATGTTATTTTTCAAGTATGCGATGGTGGTTGAATCTACAACGGTGTCACTTTTATGCAACTTAAATTTATCTGGAATGAAGATTTTTGCATACTTGGTAACTAAAAAGCTACTTTGAGTGTAATAAACACTCATTTCTAGGTATTATCACCTCATTCTGAGGCACAATCATCATAATCCACACACAGAATATTCTTCATATTAGTAAAATAGAGTTCAAAATGTGATTTACCAGCTGATTTCAAGAAGTCTTCAAAGTTTCACGTTCAATTTTTGCTTGTTTTTTTGGAACATCATTTACTAATTACAAGCTAAAACATCTTTTACTAGGAATTTTCTACTTATATTTGAAGATGGATTTTTTTTTTTTTTCCATTGTAGAGTTTAAATGTATATATCTATGTATCTTACTTTCAACAAACTGATGAGTTTCTCTCGACCTACTTCTGGTTTATGAAGCATTCTCATGAAAGTGAAAGAACAAAATCCATCCAAAGACAAAAGTGTTGCAGGAAAAAGCAACACACCTCGTTAAAATGAAGCGGAATCGTCCAGAATCGGCAAAATATGAATTTAAGATCAGTCCAGTTATTTAATTGATCGGATTAGTCAAATGTCAGAAAGTCAGAAATTCTCTCTCACATTGATAGAAACGGACAGGACAGCTAAATACAACATATAAATATGTGACTACGTATTGTGTTGCATGAATATGGATAAATGATAAAGCAGGAAACAAAAAAGGTTAATTTGCATAATTTAGATAATTATTCAAGAGTAGGGAAATTATTAAATGATTTAGGATTATCCTGATCTTAATTATCTATAACTGACGAAGGCGGTTACATCTATTTTAATTTCAATCCAAACCCGTTTTCATGAGTGAGATGAACTCTGCTGTGGTGATGATGTCATAATGAGGCGATATCAGATGATGTGATGTCATCCAGCTGGCCTCCATAGAGTTCCGCACCACCACCACCACCACGTGGTGCCTCTAGTTAGATATTGATTCTGTTTATCTGTCACTGTTTTCTGAAGACTGATTTTTCACCTGATATGTCACAAACCTCTCACAAACATGTAATCCCCACGCCGCCACAATCCACAGAGAGACGCTGAAAACCATCAGCACAGTCCCCGGGTAGGTGGTCATCAACGTCTTCCCCACAAAGCGGGTGTTGAAGTGTATCTGAAAATGACAAATGAGACGCATCCACGTCAGACTTTTGACAGTAGGGGCTACGGAGCCAGATTATTTAAATAGCACCTTTCAGATTATGATTATATAATTTAGATGGAATAAGGGATACGAAAATTTGTTCTCAATCTGGCTTAATACATGGGTTTGGTTTTGCAGAGGGGAGACAAGGTGGCTTTCGTCACTCTTAAATAGCATATTATCTTTTATTATATTATATTGTGGATAATATCAGCAGTGGAAAACAAAGTAGACAAGAAAAAGGAGAGTTAGCGAGGGATATAGGTAATGGTCATAGAGAAAGCTCAGTCCAAATCACTGTCCAATACGGATGCTTAAAAGTCTCATGATTATCATTTGGGACGCCCATTTGTAAAGCAGAAAAATAGTTTAGTAATTCATAAATAAAATTTAAAAAAATCACATTTATAGCAATATTTATGAACTTAAGTATTTATTTAACTTCCCAGGAAATATGTTAAATAAAATGTATATTAAATATTGAATACAAATGTAAATATTACGTTTTAATGTTTAATATAAATATTAATTCTCATTGAATCTAGTTTGTGATTATACACTGACGTCAGCGGAAGTACCAAAATATAAATCTCGATAAAGAAAACCACTTCTATCGAGGTAAATGAAGCCCCGTTTCCAACCAAGGTAGTTTATGAGCAGGTTTTGGACCAGGGGCCGATTCTTGGCATCAGAGTAAATGGACTTAGCTCCTTAAAACGGCTATTCAAGAGCAACGGAAAGCTTTTTTTTCTTCGTTTTTTCCCCCTAAAACTTTATTGATTTATCACAACGGAAACAGTGACGTTCAACAGATTAAAACACGAGGAATAGAAATAATATAAATGAAATAAATCACAAATAACACAAAAGAATGAGGAAAGGGGTACATCCCCCCCAAAAACGGTCGTTTGAGAGCAACCAAAGACTTCCTGGGTTAACGGCAGGAAGTAGTGACGTCAGAGACGGGGGGCGGGGTTTTCGTAGCAAGTGAGCAGATGTTGCTTCTACCTGAAGAACCACAAAAACATGGAACTTTACCGATTCATTTTCAACATCCCTGATTTGTTGTTCAACTTTTCCGTAAAGCTACATGCTTTTTGGTTCTTCAAGAAGATGCAACTTTCGCTCAAAAGTGTTTTTTTCTTCAACAAGCTTTTATTTTGGTACTTCCGCTGACGTCAGGGTAAATTTGCATTTTAGCTAAATTTTGAGTTTTGTGCTAAACATTTAGATTCAACATTTAAATTTATATATAATATTTAGATTTAATAATCACATTTAGATTTAAAATGTATCATTTACACATAACATTTATATTTCCATTTAATATGTATACATTTTATTTAATACATATTTCTTAGGGAGATAAAGATCACTAAGTTTGTAAATTTAGCTGTAAATGTGATTAGAAAATGAAAGTGACTTTAAAAAATTGAAACTGCTTTTCATATGTGGTTTGGAGCTAAATGTGGTTATAAAAAAATTGCTGCCAAAATCAGCATGTGCTACTGTACAAATGGCGCCCACTTTTCATCGTCTTCCTTCGCAGCTCTTTTCAAAGCGGCTTCAGATTTTACTTCTTAATTTCAAAGTGCCATGATCACAGTACTGTCCAAGCCAGAGAAGGTAAGATTCTGAAGGGAGACCACAGGTGACCTCCCACCTTGTTGAGCGCCCCGATGCTGCGAGATGCTGTGTCTGTGAAGAGGCGGCTGTGCAGCATCATGGCCCGGCCCAGAAGGTAGAGCCTGAAGAACATTGGCAGAGCCAGGATGATTTCTAGCTCCGTCTCGGACAAGGTCAGACTAACGGTTCTGTTATGGATGGTCTCCTCGAAGTACTGCAGCAGCCCCACTGGGTAGGGATGGATGGCCACAGCTGCCAGCTCCAGCGCTATCAGGGCCATGCGGTCGGTTGTCATGGCGATCCGCCAATCCTCCGCGCCAATGTCGTGAAGATAGAGCTGCGGGAAAGGCAGGAAAATATACATTAAAAGTTGAGATATGTTTTCATATCATGACAGCTGTTTACGCCTGCATCCAACGTGTCAGCTTAGGAAACCTCCTCTGGCCCCAGAGGGTGGGGCAGACTCAGTCTGAGAGAATTTAGTCAGAATTAAGTCCGACTTGATTCTGACTGAATTTTGACTTGATTCTCAGAAATCTGTCTTTAAAGTCATAATTCTAACATGATTATAATAATTCTGACTTGACTCTCATAATTCTGACTTGACTTTCAGAAATCTGACTTGACTCTCTTAATTCTGACTTTAAACTCATAATTCTAACATGATTATAATAATTCTGACTTGACTCCCAGTAGTCGGACTTGATTCCCATAATTCTGACTTTGCCCCCCCAGTCGCCCCCAGCCCCACGCCTGGTTACGTAATCTTGAGCGGATGAGTTACCTGCACCTGGCAGCAGTGGTACGCGATGATGAGGCCCAGCAGGATGATGGTGGACAAACTGATGATGGACTTGAAGGCCAGCGAGTAGATGGAGCTCTGAGGGAAACGCACACACGTGGGGTTGATGGTCACAACAAAGCTCAACCTATCAAATGGCATCCGTGATCCTCTTTCACCGCATAATCTTAGATTCATCTAGATAATCCTTTTGCTTCTTATAATGAACCTCATCTTATGGGTGAACGGCGCTGATTCCTGCGGTTGTCGGGATCCAGTTCTGGCTCTTAACCCTTTAATGTCCTGCTCAACTCTTTGGTTTAGCGCTTTTTAAGTCACTATTTCTTATAGAAAATGGGACTAAACCTGTTTGTAATATGACCCAGTGGCGGCAAATGAAGAGTAAGGGACCAGGGTCGGAGCCCTGGGGGACACCGAAGGTCAAAGTGGCCACTGATGAGGAGGGATATTTGATATGTAGGATTTTTTGGGGGCATTTTATGGCAATTGAGGACCTACTAGACAAATTATGTAACTTGCTACAACCAAAAAAGACAGTAAAGATATTTCACTTAATAGTGAGGGGAGTAACTGTGAGCAAATCTAATTAAAATGAACTATTTCCATGAAAGTCGGATTTTTTTTTACTGCTTAAAATAAGCTTTACCAAACAATTTGTCATTTTATGGTTAAATTTCAAGTTTCTCACATTTTAAATGAATAATTGAAGTAAAAAATGCAAAGAAATTATTTCTCTGTGAGGACGTTAAAGGGTTTAAAGCGACATAATTTACAATTCTATACGATTATAAACATCGTTATGGGACAATTCACAGCTTCTCCTTCATCGGAGTTACACTGAATCAGAATTAAAATGACATAAATAAGAAATAAGTGGCTCCCGTTTTACGTAACCAGTCAAACCCTTCAGAAATAAAACTTCCTATGATTCCGTTAATATTTCGGCTCACCTTACTGTAGACGCTCCAGGAGAGCTCTGTCTCCATCACCATCATCACCACCCCGATTAACCCCACCGCCAGGGCGCAGTCATTCAGCCGCTGCCTCCTCAGGAACAGCGCCCTCCTGTGGACCAGCCGCCAGCCGATGTTGTGGGTCTTCCAGTACGTGCCGTCTTTGCCTTCTGCCTCTTTCTTTGGGCTGGACTGAGAACTCGGACTCGGACTCGGACTGGGACTTGGACCTTGACTGGGATGCTCAGCTCCTGGCAGCAGGCCCCTCCCTTCAGACGGACCCCGGCAGTACTGGGTCGTGTGGCGTTGCGGCGGGATGTCGTCGTCTTTGCTGGTGATGATGATCTCTGGGAGACTCTGGCAGTCGTGCATCTCCATAGACATGCTCCCCGGATTGCGCTGACCTCTGACCTCCCTATCCATTGCGTCTGTTTGCGACCTGCGGGGGCTCCTGTGAGGCGACCCGCAGGGAGACACGGGGATGTCGGTGAAGGAGGTGACTTTCTCCTGGACTCGGTCGCATCCCCTGTTTTTGGCTTTGCTCTGGGGATCACGCTTGTGTGCTGGGTTCTGTCGACCACCCCCTGACCTTCTCTCGCATTTCTTCTCTTTGGCCTTGTCCCCCCTCCTTCTTGAACGAGGTGAGGGTTGGACAAAAAGGTGACCATTGTATAAAGGTGTGGTCGTCATGGCTTGGGTCCGGTCCAGCCAAACGGGGTGACTGACCGACGTCTGGATGTTCTGGTGAATCCCACAGTGAGGGGAGCAGGACTGAGCTGAAGGGACCATTCGTGGAGGAAGGAGGGGTCGCTGGTCCTCCACCACGTCCCCGTCTGCCACAGACAGGTTGATGGAGGGGGAGTTCTCCATGCTGGGGGGCTTCACAGATGGTTTGTCAGCGAATCTTCTCAGAGGGTTTGAACAGAGAAGACAAGAAACAACATTAAACATCACTGTGAAACTTCATCTATCTTCTAATTATTTGATTTCTAATGGATTTTATACAAAGAAATAATGATTTAATCCCAAAGTTCATTTGGTTACAAGCTTAAAGATCTCTTCCCTTTAAGTCTTACCTTCTCGCTGTCGTCTCCAAGGAGGATAAAACTCCCCTCACAGCTGCTTTATCTGATTCACGGCTTTTTTTAATTTGACATCCTCCTCATAAAATCCTGCTGCAAGTCGGACGCAAACCCACCTCCTTCCATCCAGAGGAACTTTAAGGTTTACAATAAAAAAAACAAAACGATGGAGCTTCTGCAGCAGGGAGCAGCACACTGTGATCCGAACGTCCTCGCTCTACATGCAGAAAGTTCTCAGCGGTCCATTAGCTGCCTCAGCATCCCGGAGCCCCTCCCATAGATTCATGCAGGGGTTATGAACTTGTGCATGTATGACGACACGGGAGGTGAATACTCACAAATATCCATGACATTATCAGGCATTCATTCCCTCATTTGTCTGTGTTTCCTGATGCGCCGCCGTCCATCATCAGGTCATCTTCCTCAAAGCTGCAGGGGGCTTAATGACGGCAAAGACTTTAAGTTGCAGATGTTGCACGGAGCAATGGAAGGAAAAGAATGAGTCATCTGTCAGAGGTTGTTTTTTTCTTTTTAGCAGGGATTGGCATTCTTTCCTCTGAGTGTGTGTGTGTGTGTGTGTGTGTGTGTGTGTGTGTGTGTGTGTGTTTGTGTTTTGGAGGGGGGCGTAACATGTGCTTAAAAATGATTGCCCTCATGTCAAAAAAAAAAAAAAACAGCCTTATAACTTCAAAGTCTGCCTGGAAATAATATTAACATACTTTTAATTTGTGATTATCACGGTAACGGGAGAAGTAGTTAATTTAAAAAAAAAAAAGAAGTTTATTCTTCTCTTAAAATGAATCCAATCTTCCAAAAGAGAAAAACATCAAGTCATCAGATTAGGATGAATCAGATTAATCAAGTGAGACGGAGATCGGATACTTATGAGCTTATGAAATATCAAATATGTCTCCCCTTAAGCAAACAATATGCGCGGAGCAGGGCGGAGTATTAAGCATTAAAGTCATGACAATGACATTCAGCATCATTCATTTGTCTAAATCCTCCTGACAGATGGCTCCACAGATAATAGAAGCTCCCTCCAACTGGAAAGACCTAAGGAGCGGAGGGGTGGGTGCAGCCAGGGATAAAGGAGGGCGTCATCTAATCTGAAGACAACCTGTGTTTTCAGAGGGGGGAGGGGGGGGCTGCGTCCAGGTGGGACGGCAAACATGGTGGTGGTCTGAGCAGATTTTTGCTTCCTCAGAACCCTTGCTGATGTAGATTAATGATGCTTAATCTGCTCTCCTCCGCTCTTCCTCTCTGGCGACCACAGCAGATGTGGTCGCCAGAATTTAACCGTAAAAAAAAAAATACGGTGATCATTTTCAAGACATTCAGTAAATTACCATTTAAGTAACATATATAATGTAAATCTGATAACAATTACGTAGTTAATAACATGAAATAACATCTTTTTAAAGAAAACTTAAACTGTAAATACTGTCAAGTAGAGAATACAGTAAAAATCTGTAAAACGTCAACAGCGAAGGACGATCTATTTCAAAACAGTATCACTGTAGTAGAAAGGGTGAATCATCATAAATGAAAAAACAGTAAATAACTTTCTTATTTCTTTTCGGAACATGTGGAAAATACGTAATTCTACTGTGAAAATACGATCAATGGAACAATGCCATTATATTCCAAATAAGTTATTACTGTAAAAGTATTATTCTGTATAAATAACAGATTTTGCTGGTATGAAAACGTAAATAACCACTTTTGAGCATTTAGCAACGGCATCCAATTATTTTGACGGACAGAAGATGCTGAAAATACGGGTATATATGTTTGTGAAATAATGTTGATTTCTGGGATGTCTGAAATTAATGTAATTTAATGTTATTAAGTATGTAACCATATAAAGATTGACATGATATCAGTTTTCATGGATATTTATTGTAATGTCTCGTACAGAGTCACCGTATTCTTTTCTTTTTTTACAGTAAAGTCATGTGTCTTACCCCTAATTATACGTTTTGTTGTTTTTTTTACAGTGCAGATGCTGCTGCATTTTGGATTCCAGCATCAGAATGGGACTGTGGGTATTTGGGTAAATGAGGACGACACCGGCTGGATGTTTTGCTGGAACAGACCGACTCTGCTGTTTGTGTTGGAGGCAACAAATGTTCTTAAACGATATTGTCCTTTTCACACCGAGACGCCCAGAGGATATATTCACATCTGCAAAGCGTCAAATGAATTCAAGCCTCCGGCCGGGCGCTTGTAAATCCCGACTGCTGAGGCTGGTGGCTGAGTAGGTCGATTTGTCTTGCCCCTGTGGCTGCGAGCCAGCGTGTCTTCAATTACTCTCTTCTGCTGCAAATCATCCTTTGGCTGCTAAGGAAGGGAAATTAAACGGTGATATTTTGAGTCCACTAATTGCTTTGGCTGGTAAATGACAAATCTTCTTCGTGCCCCGAATCTTCGGTGCCAGTTCCTCTTCTGAGTCGGGATATTAATTGCTTTAGTGTGATCGGTTGGGCGGCAGCGGTCACAAGATGAAGATGCCCCTTTAGGTTCAACTGGCAGTTAGTAAATTTGGGGTTTTTAGGGGTTGTAGGTTGTAATTAATGTGAAATGAGTAGTTTGAGATTTAGGAATAATGGGAGCACACACATTTGGATTATATTCAAGTAACGGAGGTGTTATTTTTTTGTGATGAAAATACAAAATGGTCTAATTAATATTCATGGGGAACTAAAACCCAAATATAACAGATAAAACTGTGTTAAATGTAACTTCTTTAAAGCTGCTGGTAGGTGGATTTTATAAATCACCTATGAAGGATTCAACACAAAAAAACCACCTCTGGTGTCATTTCCAACAGCAAGGGTATAACCCCTAAAAAGGCCCCAATCACCTGCATCATACTAGTAAACTTCCAGATTGAACACTTGTTATTAAATGGGAAATTTTGATAAATAAAATACTCCTGCTGTTGAGTAAAATATGAACTATCAGAGTAAAATATGATATATATATCTATATATGATATATATATAGATATATATATATATAAATGATATATATATATATATATGATATATATATATATATATATATATATATATGATATATATATATATATGATATATATATATATATATGATATATATATATATATATATATATGATATATATATATATATATATGATATATATATATATATATATATATGATATATATATATATATATATGATATATATATTATATATATATATTAGCCTTTTAAGCCGAAAAGTTGGATTAAAAGTTGGAATCATTTTTTTAAATTACTTGATTAATTAATTGATGTAATTATTTGGTTGCTTGTTAGGTATAAGCTAATTTACATCTGTAAGTACCAGACTGTTAACATTACAGTATAAAAAACACCCATCATAAAACAACATCAGCGACCCAAAAGACGACAACAATAACATATCAAAGCATTCAATTCTATCTTTCCTTAAGGTTACTACATTTTACTTAATTCATTAACAAGCTCTTATTTTCTGTTTGGCAAATTATTTGAATCTACCAATTAAAGATGTACATGTAGTTTATAAATATCAGTAATTGCTTGCATAACCTCACGATACATCACTTCTGTCTCCTGGAAATCTAATGCTTGAAGTAGAAGAAAACACAGGAAAGTTCTGACATGAAGAAGACAAGACACAAGACCTTAACCCTCTCATCTCATGACGGACTTTTTACAGAACACCATCATGCTGGGAGGAGCTGTCAACACGCAGGGACAGCCGCCTAGAACACCCACCCCAGTGCATCCTGGATCTGCAGCAGTTACACAGAGAGTAGGGCCCATAGTGGGCGCTGGGACCCCCGTCACTCCAACACCCATCAGCGCCGTAAGAGCACCAAACTGTCTTTGTAAACAGCCGACTGTGCAGATATTTATTAACCATCAGGTGTTTTTGTGTTCTGATTCATGTTTCTGCTGGTAGCCCTATTCTTAAATGAAAGGAAATATCACCACAAATATGTGTTTATGTACTTGCAGGAGACACTGGAGATTGTGAAAAAGTGCAGAAACTTTCTTTCCACATTGATCAAGCTGGCATCCAGTGGAAAACAGTCGGCTGAAACTACGGCCAATGTCAAGGAGCTGGTCAAGAAATTACTGGTTATTGTCTCTCCTCCGTTTATTTTTTTCCCACCACAGAGAGGATGGTTGAACATTTTTAAATTGGGATCTCTCTGTTCTTTGTTGATTTTTTTAAAGTTCTGACCCATCTTCTATGTTTGTTGTACCACAGGATTCACAGATCGAGCCCGATGATTTCACCAGTAGGTTATATAAGGAGCTCAGCTCTTCACCGCAGCCATACCTTGTGCCTTTCCTGAAGGTGAGATACAGGAGAACACACCAGCAGTTATAATGGCTGATGCTGCTTGTCACAGGCTTGGTCAACTCAGACCTTGTTGGATTTTCAAGTCTGCTCCTCGAATAATTTTTATACTAATAATATCAGTGAGATTTTGACGTGATGGTAGACATGCGAAAGTTACAAAGAGCGGAAAAAGAAAAAAAAATTTTGTGGTCGGAGCATTGTGTACAGCAACATGCTATTACTTCCCCTTTCTCATCCCAACAGAAGCCACAAACTATACCGTGTAAACCAAAAATGCTAACGTCATCAAACTGAGTGGGCACTTATTTGCCATAAAATTCAAACCACAGGACCACCTAAAGACGTGTAGGTCACCTTTAGCCACCAAAACAGTTCTGTTATGCACCTTTCTGTCAGAGCCGGCATGAGTTTGGTAGACATCAGGATTTGCCAGTTGTCAATTCAGTCAGACCCTTATGCTTGATAATTTCTCCTGGTTCCAACAAATCAACTCCACTGCTGCCTAGTATGTCTCACCCACTGACAGACGCCAGAGAAATGACATAATCAATGTTATTCTGACTGAACCTGTCAGTGGTTATAATGTTATGGCTGATTGGTGTCTTTGTTTACAGACCTACTTGGAATGCCCCTATTTACATCATCCTCATGACCTCATCCAAAATCTCTGTACAATCAATACTTACTCTTCATCCCTAAAGAGATATCTTCTAGCAGGCAAGCTTTAATATAAATAGTCATAAAGTCAGGGATGAAGAACCTGCTGGGGAAAAAACAATGTTATTATTTGAGGATAAAGTTTATGCAAATGTCACTTTAACTTTTATCTTAGCAATTACAGACACATATTGTATGTCAGGTTTCCAAAAAGTTGCTCAGCACAAAAAAAACTCTTCCTCTTCCCAAACACTTTTGACATTCGTCTAGCAGCAGTACCAACTTTTCAATTACTGCTCAACAGCCTATAAAAAGTATCATCAGGCGGCATGACAGAATGCATCACACCAAAAAAGGCATTTTTTAATGTGACCAAGCGTAATGAAATCTAAAATTCTGAAAAGAAACTGTTATCGTGGAAAAAATGATTTTCTCATCCTTTTACTCTTTCTATTTTCGTCCTGCAGAGAAGTCTCCCCGCTCTGCGTCAGATGACCCCGGACTCCGAGGCCTTCATCCAACAGAGCCTCCTGCCTCAGACTAGCACTCCAGCAGCCTCCACCGCCCTCACCGCTGTGGTGCTTCGACCTCCTCTCTCCACCACAGCAACCAGCACTGCCACAACCAAAACCACAGTTATCAGCCTCACTCAGTCTCCGAACAGCAAACCTGGAATGGTAATTTTGCTCCTAGCAAGAAACCTGAATCTGAATCCATTTGTGCCTTCAGGGGTTTATACTTCTAAATCCACTTCATCTTTCATTCTTCCTCTCTGTGCACAGATCATGACCCAGCAGCAGGGGACAATGGCAAGGCCCCAAGTGACGCTGGCTCAGCCTCCTATGATAACACTTCGAGGACAGCCTCATAGCCGCATCATTGTGGGCCAGCCACAGGTGGTCAAACAGCTACAAACAGGTGTGTGTCCACTTCTGTCTTTCTCCCATGCAGTGAATGAAACATGTGGTAAATATTTTGTCAATATCAGTGAAAACTCAGTGCTAATTCACTCAGTGTCACTTTTATTATTTCTTTTTATAATGAAATCACCCTACAATGTTCAAAAGGGAGCAGGAGGAAAGAAATCAACAACTGCGTTTCTTTCAAACTCAATACAAATGTGACAAAAAAGAAAAGTGTTTATACAGTGTATGGTTAGTTAGATAATTTAAAATGAAGACCGTACACATACTGCCACCTTTTGGATACTGGTGGAAATTGCATGTTAGTGAGCTTGATGTGAGTAAACAGAACATACAGGTTTTAAAACGCTCATTCTATTTATTGAACCTTAAAATAATAATAATATAGTAATAGCAAGTTAATACAAGTATAGTAATAACACAGTAATAACACATAAATCAAGTATAGCATCGAGAAATAGCTTATTAGGATAAAGATTAAACCCAATTGGCTACGGGAAAAACTCTGGGACCTGATCGCCGTGGAGGGCTGCCCCAGGGGAAGGTGTCTTGTAATAAAATAAATTCCATCAGAGATGATGAAGAATGTGATCGAAACACATCCTTCTAGGAATGGTTACAAATATGTCCCTGAGGGACACCTTACATCAACAGTGAGACACATTATCCACAAATGGAGAATTTTCCGAAGCATAGTGACCCCACCCAGAATCAGACGACCTTCAAGAATTCCCTCAAGAGCATGGCAATGCATCATTCAGGAAGTCACAAAGATCTAAAGAAAACATCAAAGGAACTGTAGGCCTCAACATTATACCTGCAATCAGCAGGTATAATGTTGAGGCTATCATCTACTATCATCCAGAGCAGAAAAGTAACTCAGGCAAAGGCTGTGGGCCTGAATCAGTATTTCATGCTCACAAACTCTCCTTTGTGGCTACAATAAAGCAGTTTTGCAAAGACGAGGGGGATAAACCTCAACCACGGTGATGTCAGACACTGATAATCACTTTCCCTGAAGTGTTTGGTTGAAGCTGTTGCTGCTGAAAGGGACATAACTAGTTATTAAGTTCACAAAGTTGATTACTCTGTCCACACAGGGGATTAAGGCATCAGAAAACCTATTTTAGATTTTTGGACAAAATAATGATCATCTTAAACTGAAAGTTAATTTTGGTTCTGATAGAGAGAACACAGAAATACGCAGAGCAGTTTTACAGCAAATGAAGGTTAAAAACAAGAGTAGCGTTTATTTCCTTGGTGTTATGCTACATTTTGCTTGAAAATCCAACACGTCAGTATGAAATTCACACCAGCAGAAGAAACCAGGAAAGTTGCCAACACCTTTACAAAACACACTGCAGAAAGTAACTCAATTTCATATATCATTTTTTTTTGCTCAGTCGACAAATGTTTGAATTTGGCTTTTGGTTGTGCGACTCCAGCAGTGAAGCAGACGTTTGTTCCAGGATCCAAAGGGGTACAAGTCATCAGTCAGAACCCTCTCACCGCTGTTCAGAAGGACAAGCTGAAGGAAACAGGAGGGGGAACCTTCAGGTCTGTAGCATATTCAGATAAATATCATGAGGATCATCTAATCATAAGTTTCCAAATAGTCATCCATAGATTTTAGAGGAAGTTTCCATATTAACGTTTGGGAGTTTTTTAATTGTTGTATTTGAATTTGGACCCGTGTTAACAATAATAAAGATATGCAGGCCGTCATTATGTCCATAAGCGTAATCTTAAAGCCCTTCCTGGTTTGTGGTCATATTTTTCCACCCTCGTGTTGTTTAATGATACATTGAATAAATGCGGACAAATAGCAAATTGCTAATTAATGCAGTAGTTATCATAATGACCCAACTAATTACTTCAGATAATTAAGAGCCTCATAAGTGTAGACAGTCATGAATAATGGATTATGGCAGCTACTCAATTTTCTGACACCGTTAAAACAAAAAAGCATAAATCTGCATTTACAAAGACGCAAAACTTTGGTGTCACTTGACCACTTGTCGCCCCGATACATCTACCACTGACAGTGGTAGATGTATCGGGGCGACTGTATCATGTACCTTAGACTCCTCAAATGTAACCAATGGACTGGTGTATGATGTGCAACGAGTAATACTTTGTTATGCCTATGCTTTGATAAGCGACACATGAAAGCGTTAATGCTTTGATATATGAACGACACAACGATGCTAATTGTGCTATTAGCATCGTTGTGTCATCAGACTCTGTAATCAGGGCGCATGATGAACAATGTCAGTATTTGCATTTTTCAAGCCGTTTGGGTCCTTTTCTCCGGCTGTAATAGATTACAGCAGCTAAATGGATAATGGAGATGACTTTGTATGAAGTGATTACGATTTTACACCTAAAAAGGTGTAAAATTACTTAATTCTGACTTGTCTTTTATTTTTTTGTATCTGATCTAGGGATGACGATGATATCAATGATGTCGCTTCCATGGCGGGGGTCAACTTGTCGGAGGAGAGCGCCCGTATCCTGGCAACCAACTCTGAGCTCGTCGGCATGGTGACTCGTTCCTGTAAGGATGAGACCTTCCTGTCGACCTCCTCGCTCACCCGCAGAGCCCTGGAGATCGGTGAGACTCTTGAGCCTCTAAGGAGAAGTGAACAGCGTGTCGACACCGTCTCAAATTCTCTCTAATTCACCCACCCTCTTCTTCCCACTGCGGCAGGTAAGAAGTTTGGGGTCGGCGAGTTGGGCACAGATGTCATCAACTACATTTCCCATGCTACGCAGCAGCGACTACAAAACCTACTGGAACGAGTGTCACAAGTAGCACAGCAGAGGAGCATTAACTTAAAGGTAGAAATCATTTAAAGTAGTTTGAGAGTTTATGGGACCTCTTAGCTCTTGTTGCCTGTTCTTATTTTCTTTTTACATCATCCATAACTCAGGAGGATGAGCACTATCAGCCGGCGGCCGATGTGCGAGCCCAGCTTAAATTCTTTGAGCATCTTGATCAGATGGAGAAGCAAAGGAAGGAGGACCAGGAGAGAGAGATTCTCTTAAAGGCTGCCAAGGTAACTATATATATATGACTCATTAAGCTGTCTGGATGGCGTGGATAAGGAGAGTGAAGTGACATTAGATTAGTTTCATCAGTAAACATCTCCTCTGCTGCCTTGAGTTAAGTGAGTGAATGAATAAAACTATTTAATGAATTGAACATATTTCATTTTCAATGTACAAATGTCCTTTACCTCACTGCAGTCTCGGTCGCGGCAAGAGGACCCAGAGCAGCTCAGACTTAAACAGAAGGCCAAAGAGGTAAGTGTGTGCTGAAATAAGTGGGCAATGGGCGGCTTACTGTGATGAGTCGGTGACCGGCCCCTCAGTCTCAGTATGGCCGATTGTCTCCTGGTTACACACATCCGCCGTACGATGCTTCATGTGCCACAAGCATGAAGTAAACACAGAACTAATACCTGCATACCTGCCAAAAGAAGGTGTGGAGGACCATCCCCGAAAACATCTGAAACAACAAACTTAACCAGACACTTAAGAAATAAGAGCTACACACCAGCTACACACTCCATCTACATACATATGTTGACAACAATCTAAAAGTCATATCAAAACAATTTTAAGCAACATATAGTTCTATAGAGACAATCACTTGACAACAGTGGCAAGAAAAAAACGTCTCTTTAAGAGGCACAAAACTCGAGCAGATCCCAACTCAGGGTGGGCGAAAAGGAAAGAGAGAGAAGGCGAGAGAGACTGGACTGTCAGCACCACTTCATTAAGCAAAACATAAACTCAATGCCACATAAACCGGTGCATTTTAGCTGGTTATGTCAGCAGAGAGAGTGAGTGAAAGTGAGAGAGAGAAACAGAAAGAGTGAGTGAAAGTGAGAGCAGGAGAGAGGGTGAGTTAAATTGAGGACGTGAGAGGGTTGGTGAAGATGAGGACTTGAGAGAGTGAGTTAAAGTGAGGAGAAAGAGAGAGGGTTGGTGAAAGTGAGGGAAGAGGGTTGGTGAAAGTGAGGGCGAGAGAGGGTTGGGGAAAGTGAAGAGAGAGAAAGAGGGTTGGTGAAAGTGAGGGGAGAGGGTTGGTGAAAGTGGGGGATGGAAGAGGGAAGGTCAACAATAATAGAGGCAGCTTTAATTGTAGGATGATGCATTCGGTATTAAATATGATAACGTCTGGAATATTAATATTATTAATGATATTATAAATATTGATAATATTAATAACAAAAACATAATCAGTGGGCATCAACCAGCTCCACAGCAGGATGCTCAGCCATGATCCATGTGACCTTTCCTATCAGTCCTTTAGTTTCTAGTACTTCACTTCAGTTGGGGCTTTAAAACTTTTAAGAACAACAAACATCAGCTAAAATTGAATTGACAGTTCAATATTTCATAAATACCTGTAATCAGACTTGGCTGAAAAAATTGTTGATGGGTGGGTGTGTTCATTGTGAGAATGTCTCTGCTTGTTTTCCAGATGCAGCAGCAGGAAATGGCCGAGATCCGGCAGAGAGAAGCCAACCTAACGGCACTGGCAGCGATCGGTCCGAGGAAAAAGAGGAGAATGGACTCTCCTGTGAGAGGCGCCAGCGCAGAGGTGAGGCACATGGAACCATTCACCATAGAGGGGTTCTAATAATGTCCTTTGTCATGAACGGAGTAAGGAGTAAGGAGGAAGTATAGGATTGGGTTTCCGGGCATCATGTTTGGTTTTGAGAGCACAGCTCAAAAACACGTTAAACATGTTTTCATGAAACAAATTGTAGACGCCTCCGTGTTTACAATCAAGATTTAGGCTCGTTCTTTAAAACACTCTAAAACTGTGATATAATATATAATATTTTTTACACAGAACCTCTTAATAATAATCAACCGCGTACTGACCTGCATTTTTTTTATTTTATCTAACTTTTGTTGTGTATTTTTTTACATTCCCATGGTTACATATTCAATTTTGAGAGGAGGGACAGGATTTCTCTCTGGTTCCTCACTCAAAAACAGTTATTTTCTCATAATCTTTTGTCATCATCTCCAAGACACTGGAAAGGTGCCATTTGGTATTTTTAGGGATTCCATTTTTTTTAACTTTTGAAAATAAAACTTGTTATCCGATATGGAACTCAGAAGAACTACAATGAACAACTTCCTCTTAACTTTCTTGAGTGAAATGCACCTGTGGCGAGGGATCTTGTTTGGAATAACTCAAAGATTCAAAGTGGGCAGCGTGGCTGAAGCACCGTTGTCTCACAGCAGGAAGGTTCCAGGTAGAAATCCACTACTAACCCGCCTCTCTGTGCAGAGTTTGCATGTTCTCCACGTATTTGCGTCGGTTTTTCTCCCTCTGGCTTCCTCCACAATACAAAACACGTAATGTCGTTGAGGTGGTGAGTCTAAACGAATGAGGTTGTGAGGGCTTGTTTTTCGGGGTGGTTACCCCTTCAGTGCCTCCGCAACAGAAAATGAATGAAGTCTGTAAAGAAAGGATCGAAAAAGGACTCAATGTTTTTCTTGTGTCGTCTCTGTTTTCCCCTCCAGGCCTCCGGGTCGGCTCCCTCCCAGTCCGGGTGCTCCAGTGGTGGCGGCTCCAGACACTTTATACGACAGCGCATCACCAGAGTCAACCTCAGGGACCTGCTCTACTGCCTGGAGAACGAAAAAGGGACCAGTCACTCAAAACTGCTCTATAGAGGCTTCCTCAAATAGCCCCCGTGTTAAATTGACCATCTCTGCTCAGTGGTAGAGCCGGACCCTCGGCTCAGACTAGCACTCTCTCGGACCACCCGCCGCTGAGTGACGACACGTCAGGCGGTGCTGAGAGAATCACACGGGACTCCCTACGGGAGTCAGCTTTTAAAAGCCTCTCCAAGCACAAGCATTTTCATATCTTCAGGGAAGAGGTGGAACAAGTACTGGAATATCATTTTCATTTTCGCGGGCCTCTCAGCGTCACTCATGCTGCGGCAGGACAAACCCAGAAAACCTCGTCTGGGTTCTTTCCCAGAGATCCGTGTTGTAGCAGCGATTCCGTGGAGGGGCTCCAGATTCGTCTGTTTTTGCAGCGCTGCAGTGTGACCATGTTGACATAGACACTTTATTTAAGATCTCAAAAGAGATATAGATTTCCTACGCCTTTATATTCTATCCTAGCGCTGTCTGGACTCCTGTGGATCATTTTGCAGAGACTAATCTTGTCTCGTCTGCTTTGCCTTCTCACCAAGTGAAGCCATATGGAAAAGAAAGCGTCGGTAACTTTGTCTATCCCTCAGTTCTCTCCAGAATTTCAGAGCGTGCTCTCAGTTTTTTAGTCTCAGCTTTTACTTTTGCATAACAGGATCATTCCTCATGTCATGTTTCTGGTGATAGACAATCACATCTTTACTGAGAATCAGTGGTTTTTAGCAGAATTCCACTAGAATCCCCGATACGTTTGATTTCTGAACATGTTTAAATTTGATCCACAGCAATCAACAGATTTCCTTCATCTTTTCATAACGATATGAAATTGACTTAAAATCTTATGTTTCTGTCTCGGCGACCATCCTCTCTTAAAATACTTTTTGTTTACAACTTTATCAGAATCGAAAAATCAGAATCAGAAAAACGGTCAGACTTACAAGGAATCGGACCCGGTGACTTGGTGCAAAGCAGGCCGTCACAAAAAATCAAAGCATTGAAAATTGATACAAAAAAAAAAATGTAATTGTTACAAACACTGATTTAAAAAAATGTATTTTTCAAAGCTTCCAAGAAAATAATTATTTTCATTTGGCTCCATTTCTTCAAAAACATCCCGCTGAATCAAGTCATTTATAAAAGTCAGGTTTGCTGACCTCTCAGAGAAGTACCTCCTGACTTAACCCATAAGAACCCGGACACATTTCTCCTTAAAGGACAATTATGGCACACATAAAATAAACCAATCCTGAACACATTTCTGAAATTATTTCTGAAATTCTAACCCCACTCAGAGATCCGTCGTGTTCTAACCGGGTTTGATGGTTTTTCTTCAATCTTGAAGAAATATTATCCCCTCATGCATCGATAATCTTCACTTTGCTGAGGTTTTACAACAAGAAAATCCAAATTTTTTCTCACTTGTTTTATGTCAATTTGTTGAAAGCATGTGGTCAGAGCTGGTTGAATGTCATCTAGGGCGAGTTAGTCAAGCTTTGGAATCGTTCCATCGATCGAAACATACCTTTAGTAACTCAAAACATGCTAACATGTAGCAAAATTAGCACTGCATGAGTTAAAAATCACACCGTAGAGTGAGCCGAGCATTTAAACAGTTTGTGTCACTTTCTTACGGGTGAAGTATCACTGATTGCTGGAATGAATCGCCTCCTCAAACATATTTTAGTCTTTTGCATTTTGCGTGATTGTAGAAATCACACTAGATTCGTCTAATTTGGAAGCAAAGTAATTGTTGATGTGACGTAAACGAGGCCTCTGACACGTTTTCTCCCTTGTTAAATGTATTAAGTTACGTTTTCAAACTCATGAATCCCAACAGCCTGATTGACTGCAGACATTTAAGCAACTTGTTTGTCCACGTTTTTCTACATTCAGACTCTTTGATGTCATGTTGAGTGAACATGAAATACAGATGGAGGAGAGTTTTCTACCAGCTGATCAGACAAACACGCCCTCTTTATAACTAAACCTTTTTTATATTCTTAGTGCACATGCTAATTATGATCTTTATACCTTTTGTGGATTTACCAGAGAATGTTTCCGGACAGGTTTTACGACTGCACATACTTGCTTTTTTTTGTAGATGTTTCTGTTGGACCGCTTCTAATCAGGCCGGTTTTATTTTTCACACGCAGCTCAGAGACGTATGAGGAATAAGAAAAAAAGAAATATACCGTCTGATGCTTTTCTGGCTAATGTCATGTACATTTTTACACAGGCACCTGTTTATATGTAAATATATGAATTTAAAAAAAAAGTTTTTAATTGCTATTTTACAATGAATTGCAAGAGACAGATCTGTATTAAAAGAAAGAAACTATCTTGATTGTCAGAATGACTGCGGCAGCTCTGGTCTTTCTTTTCGCGGGTCACTTCACATTCTGGAGGCTCAGATTTCTCGGAGCGATAGCAGCGCCGTCTGCGTTCGTACAACTGTGTTGTTGGCTGCGAGTCGGTTACCTGCCTGGAATATTTCTGAACGCCAGCTGGCAGAAGAACCAACAATTAGAACAGCAGCGGTGTTAAGTTTGACAGTGATTACGAAGGGGAGATGATGATGATGATGATGATGATGATGATGATGACGATTAAAAATAATTTATTTGAAAACAAGGCCTATGCTTTCGTCCAAAGCAGCGAGGGTATATCCCTGAAAAGTCCCCAATCCCCTGCCTTGTACAAGTAAACCCCCTGATTGAACTACGATACAACTTAATTGTCAGTTTGCACTGAAATTCATGTTTGCGTTATTGGTTAGGTCCGTTTAAGACGTTCACATACGGTCTAAAGAGACAAACAAACACTGATTCAACATTTACATGAAACATCCAGACCCGTCAGACGATCATAAACCATCAAACATACATGTAATTTCTCAACTGTTTGCCCAATTTAGTCCAAATTTAATGCAAATGAAGCGACTTGAGGAGAACTTTCTTACATGCATTGTGTTTTACTCTAATAGTTTATATTTTACTCACCAGACAAACATCTTTATTTTCCTTCCAACCCCCCCAGTTTTTCAGACAGAACTTTTCTAACCATTTAGTGCAAATTGGGTGCATATGATTTATCTCATATATATGTATATATATATATATACATATATATCATATTTTACTCTAAGAGTTATATTTTACTCACTAGGGGGAGCCTATTTATTAAAAACACTGTTTTTTGGACATAACTTTCTAACCGTTCGTCCTATTAAGTCCAAATCTGGTGCATATGAATCGACTGGAGGAGATCTGTTTTTATTCACTGCATTACAGTGAATTTTTAACGAACGTCAAGTCAATCAGACGGAATCTTTAGAATCTAGAGGAAGTGGCCATCTTCCATTATTCATGTAGAAACAGCTACAGCTGGAGATCCAGATATATGCTGACGGAACCGGTTCCATGTGTTGTACATCTTTTTTTACAGAATGACTCTAACCTCTGAGATTTTATCGCTCTGGATAACTTTTGTTGTTTTGTTGTTGTGTTGTTTCTGTTTTTCTGATTGCATTCTTGTGAATTTTGGTTTCCCTTTATTCTCTGGATCGTCTTCGTAGATTTTTAAGTCTCAGCATCAGAGACGGATGCATGATTAAATGCAGATTAGATTAAAATAACACTTGCGCTGATGCTTTTTCAGAACCCTTGCAGAGGGAGAAAATAAATAAATAAATAATTAGGAAACCATTACAGATAAGATGGAAGAGGAAAAATGAATTCCCTTCTAACCTTGAAACATGATTAAAAGGTGTTTTTTTTTTTTCCTTCTTCTCCATAATGAATAACGTTTTAATCAACGGCTCTAACGATCTCTGCCTTCCCTTCTAACGTGAAAAGCATAGCGGGATGGTGGTGGCGGTCCTTGCTGGATTGGGTTTGTGACATTCGTGAACAAAATAGGCAAATTAATACAATTAATGAGAGTTTTGTGTTTTGTTCAGATGCCATTAAATTCCCAAAAATATTTCACTAAATCTTTGTGTCTTCAAAAATTACTCTGAACTGGGATGAACTCACGTTTACACTTTTCCAAACAAAACTTTTATTTGTGATATTGAGTATCAGGAAAGGAAAGGAAAGGAATCAGGAATTTTTTCCTCCTTTTAAGGTTCTTTTCATTTGTTTCTATTATTTATTTCCACTGGAAAAAACCCTCCCCGAGGTTCTGGTTCTGCTTAATGTTCACATTGTGAAAGTCTTTAACGTGCTGGGATAGGCTCCACCCCCCCGCGACCTTGAACAGGAGAAGCGTTAATGGATAGTGAATGAATGAATGAATGGATGACGGTGAACTGTTATTACAATGTAATAGCAAAAAAAGGACAAAATGTAAAAAAAAAAAGAAAATAGAAAGAGGAAAAAGATCTTTGTGTATTGATGGATTGATTGAGGATGAAGGAGTGGAGTGTTGAATAAGCTGAGGCGTGATTTTTCTACACGTATTCACTGCCAAAACAGAAACCTGGAGGGAACTTTATGTATATTATAATATTTTTCATTATTGATAGACGAAGCCTAAAATGCCGTGTCAGGCGACATAATTTCATGATGATCGTTAAGACCAGAGCCAAACAGGAAATTGGATTCAGAAAGCATGACTCTGTAAAAAAAACAACCAAAAGCTTGAATTGAATATGAGGTCATTCATTACCTGTCACACACAGGTGATCAGCGATATTAAAGAATCTGGAGGACAAACCAAAGGAGGAGCCGGAAAGGCAAGTACCGTCAAAGAATAAGCAAACTATCAGAGATGGTTGAGGATAAAACTGGAACGTTTATTGATTATTGATATGAAGAACTGAAAAGTTTAAAATAAAGTTTATTGTTCACAAAGGAAAAGGATTAGAAATGCTGTTTGGTAGTTGGTAGTTAAGGATGTAGTGTTTTATACCAACAAGAATGTTTGCCAATGTTTTTGTTGTTAATAATAATAATAATAATAATTAGGCTTATTTAATGCTGTCGTCCCCGACAACAAGGGTTAATCCCATGAAAAGCCCCCGTTCCACTGCATTGTGCGAGCAATTGAACTAAACATACAAAACAAATAATAAAATACATTTTATTTACTTACTGAATGATGTGACTGAACCTGCGTAAAATGTGACCCAGGGGCAGCATGTCTATGCTCAGCAGTAAGGGTCCAAGGATGGAGCCCTGGGGGACACCACAGGTCGAAGGGGCCAACGAGAAGGAGGCTTTAATCATAACTATTTAGAGAGTCGTATTTGATGACTTTGACTTTTTGGGGGACATTTTAAAGTATGTGAGGACTTACTTAACAGAAGTATGTAACTTGAGCAGAGAAAGTCTAATAAGGATCAAATAGTTTAATTAAAACGTGCTTTACCGAAAGGTTGAGGTAATCTAATTAAAATGTACTATTTTCCATAAAAAATTATTTTCATTATGAAAGAAAGAGTCTGATTTCCTTCTTCTTTTTTTTATTTTACCATTTATAAAAACATGCTTGACCAAATAATTAACAAAACAAAGAAACAACTTTCAATATATATATATATTTTTTTTTAGTGAGGACGTTAAAGGGTTTTATGTTGACTCCGTTTCAGTTTCTGGTGTTTGTTAAAAAACAATACTGTTCATGATCTTCAGGTATTGTTTGTCTGTGATCCGTCATTGAAGCTGGCAGATCTCAGACAGGATGCGCTGCAGAGGGTGTCCACAGGGGGGCACTGTCGCACCACCTTTAAACCCAAACACCAGCAGAGCCAGAGAACCTGCGTCATCTATCATCATAGCGTCTCCAACAGCGAATGTCGTTTATCATCATATACTGTAAGTTAAAAAAAACAAACTGTATCAACTCAAGTAGTAATGAAATTGAAATGTCTATTAATTACATGCAGACTTTTACTTTTGCTTCCACAGAAATATGCTACTGTGTCATCTGCTTACTTACTACTTTTTTTTTTTACTTGTGTTGCATTTATATGTACAAAAAACACGCTCTCTCTCACACACACACACACACACACACACACACACACACACACACACACCTTCAAAAACCACACAAAAGCGCTTTGTGGTATTCCTTCACATTCTGTAGATTTGAGGTTCAGAACGTTGTTTGCTCTGTTCCCTCTGCAGACATGGTGTCTTGTACTTGCCTCCACCGTTTCTCTTCAACATCCAGACCTATGCAAACTCCTGAGTCGCCTCCGATATGAGATGTCAGGATATGTTTGCTGATGTTACCCGCTGACATCAGACTAAATTCAATTGTCCTGTGTGATTATAACTAATGAAAGGCTGCTGGCTGCTCACAGGATAATGTCTTGAATCTGACAGCTGTGAATGTGAGTGCAGATATAATATACTTATATAAATATATATATTAAGAGCCCCAATAAGGTTGTGCATGTGGTTTAAATGTTTGACATAGACAGCAGAGGAGGGTCTGCAGCCATGCAGCTGCACAGAGAGGCGGGACTCCGACCCGTGTTCGCGGTATCAAAGCAAACATTCTGAACTTATAAAGACGTATAACGTTTTCATTCTCCACCATTTGCTTTAACACTCTAACATGCTCACACTTGATGGTTAGCACTAGAACCTAAAGTGGGATTTGCGGCGAATAGGAATGACATTAGTTTCACAGATATAACGCAGTAACCGATGGACGAATGCGAGAAGATAATTACCAAGCAGTTGCCTCGAGTAAGGTGAAATAAGAAGAGATGTTCCTGGAGTAACCACGGTTACTTCCGGACACACCAGGGAAGGAGGACACTTTATGACGATTCATTGGAATTATACTCAAGCGCAATTTTTGCTTCCCAAAAATTAACAATCAAGCGATAATGATATTTAAAAAGCATTTCTCGCCCATAAAATACTTCAGTGTAAAGCAAATCAATCACTCCCTCGGCTTTTGTTCCCTGAATCTACCTGTGCAAACATGTTTTGCGTAAAGAGTCCAGATAAGTAACGTGAACGTCATGAGAGTATCACTATGATCCAAAGGAGACAAAATAAAACAACAATTAAACGGGAGCCTCGTCTGTTGTTTCGACGTATGTCAGACTTCTTCAGAGTTGAGTCTGTGCCGCAGAGAAAGACATTTAACCTGTTCAACCCCCCGAGAACACACCTAAACATCACAACAACGGCTGCATGAAGAACACGGGAAAGAAAAGCGTTAATTAACCGAGACGCACATAACAGCGACCGCAGACAGTAAGTCTAATTAACGCCGTGAGAATCGACACCGGAGCGAAAGGTATGTGATCTACGAGCTCAGTTATTTAGTAGAACCGCAGGACAGGAGCAAGCAGAAGAATGGAGACGCACGTGAACCTGGAATGAGTTAAGAATCAGGATCAAACAATAAGATATCGAATCTAATCAATGAAGATTATCATCATGGCCTTAACTGTTCAGACCTATCGGGTGGTGACGATGAGGAGATGGAGGGAACGGCTGCATTGATGAACCGGGGAACGGACAGAGTCCCATTTAAAAAGATGGAATTAATAACATCACGCGTGAGTGGTGTGAACGACAGGATGGTATAAGACACAAAACTTTGCTGAGGTTTAGACAGGAAGACTCCCTCTTTGCCAGAAGGCTGTTTCCTGCTCTCTGAAAACTTCCCCATCACATATCCCATTTCTCCTTCAGCCAGAACTTTGGGTTTGCTGTCAAAGTTTAAGAACGCTATCTCTCTCTCTCTCTCTCTCTCTCTCTCTCTCTCTCTCTCTCTCTGCTGTTGTATCACCAATCCTTTCGGTTCATCAATAAACCCAATTCCACCCCTTCGCCACCTCAACACTGGAACACCAGGTTGTCTCAATCAAATTCTCTCATCAGAGCTCCATTCCTCATCACCGCCACCGGAGTCGAGGTTCCGGGGGGAATTTTCCTTCAAACTGGAAGCACCTAATTTGCTGGACGGCTTGCCTCGGTGATTTATTTCCCGCCGCGGTGCCGAGTGCCAAATTCTCTACTTTCAATTCATAATGAACTTAATCTGACTTCAGTTTTCTCTCATTCACATTTGTTCCTCTTTTTAGACTTTTACTGACTGAAACACGCGATGGTCACGACAGAACCTTGGCTCCACTTGAGCTCCATTTAACCGTTCTGAGAAACGAACCACGCGGACAAAGTTATTCGAATTTGCAATATTTCTGCAGTCAGGGTTTATCCTCCTGAGAATTTGCGATTTCATATGAAGATGTTACCTTTTCTCCCCTCCCTGCACCTTTAGCATAATTCTTCTTAATTTAGACCTGAGGTCCTCACAGCTGGATCATTTCTGCTGCCACCTAGTGGTATCAATAGCAAAATGCACTGATTGATATGAAGGTAACTTTTTTTATGGTTTTAGTCAAAATTGCAAAAAAAAAACGAGAAAACTCAATAAAATCTGAAGAGCCAAATAATTAAAAATATTTTAGCCCTGGTCTGGCTTTTAATACTTGAAAACCTTAAACTTGTCATCGAGGCTAATGAGCCAGCGTGAAGGGAACTATGAAGCGCTCATGCGTGGAGATCAACCAAAGGTGAAAACGGCTGCAGGGCTTGAGTGCATTGTGAGACACGGAGGGTCCTGAGGTCCTGAGACTGAGATTAGGGGGGCTCTGTACTGTTGGAATGGTTTTGCACCGGAATAAACAGTTCTAATATAAGGTGCTGACTGTCGTTCTAGTATTTATGTAGAATAGGCCCACTGTGCCAATATAAGGAATATTTTCTTAATTTTTATCTTGCTAAAAGTTTTTCCTTTTTCCATATTTATATTTATCAAAGATGAACGGCGGTCGATCCGTCTGTTTAGAAACACTTTAGACGGAAGTCTTCATCCACAGCAGCGCTCCGATCAGAGAGTGTGATACGGGGTTTCAGTGTCGTTATACTTTATTGTGGAATACGATACAAACAAATAAACCCTGTCAGAAGAAACACACTGAAGATATTAACATACAAAGTTTAACATTATCATAATATGTTTAAACAAACTATGAGAAAATATTAATAGGTTGTTAGCATTTGACACTTTGAAACTGTTAGATGTTCATTTTACCATGATAACGGATAAAATAAATATCGTTAAAGGAACCGCCCAACGATAGAATAGGATAGCCTTTATTGTAATTGTACAGGGTTACAACGGAAATATGGGTTCCCCCCCGGATCAGTGCGCTTGAAAAGTATAACAATCACAAAGCGAAGCTAAACAACATTAATAAAGACACTTAAAGCAAAAGTAAGTAAGTCTCACCGTAGGAACAGCTGGAAAGGAACAGCTGGAAAAGTTAAAACTGTTGTTGAAGGAGCGCTTGATTTGCTTTGCAACAAAGGTTTCCATTGGTGCAGTTTGCATTTATAATCCATTATCATTTGTTGATAGATCAGAGATAATTCTGTTGTTACAGCAGCGTCACAAAACAGACATTTGAAAGGTAGCAAAAATGTCAGATATGCTATGTAATAAGAAATGTTATAAATATGTATAAATAAATATGTACACATACATACATACATAGATCATATATATATACACACACATATGCATATAAAAAGAATATGTGAAAAAATGGAAACATTTAATTACACATGCATTGAAATATAAGAATAAAGTGCAGGAAATAGAAAGAAAAAGGAAAAGTCAGATCTCCAAAGAAAAATATAAATATGAATGAAATATGAATTAAAACAGTCCAGGTGCCGATTCAGATTCAGTTTCAGAATTATTTCGGTCATATTTACATTTCTCCCATTCTCATACACGCACACGTATGTATTTACATATGTACAACAAACCAAAGTTCATATACACACACATATGCACAGAAATACAAATCCGTATAGTTCATACATTATTATTATTGTTGTTTTGTGAGAAGGTTGAGATGTGCAGTTAGCAGAAACACACACCTGTGTAGTAAGTGGACGAATGATTGCTTTCAGACACGACACAGTCACAATCACAGTCATTCAGCAAAGGCTTCAGACGTCAGGAACATTTCCAGTGTTTATTTTTTCTCTTATACTTCTGTATAGGAGGCTCTCAGGGGGCGGCTGGAGACTCTGGCCTACAACTGCCGTCTGTGTTTTCAGCTCTTCTCCCTCACTTGAGTAGGAGGTGCTGGTTAAGATGTGACGGTTAGAAGGTGTTGGAAGGGATGGAGCTGCAGCTTTTGTTTCCACCAACAGCAGAAATGACTAGATTAGAAATAATACCGGTCTTCCGATCCGGTGACAAGATGAGCCTTTCTAACCCATGTTACGATTAGATTTCACTTTTTGTTACAGATGCATCGGCTGCTAAATGTTAAGAATGGAAGGACTTTGATAAATCAGACAATCGATTGAAAAGATTAATAGATTTAATATTCATTGGCGTAGTTTTGCTGGCTTTATTTTTCATTGTTTTACCATTTTTATTATTTTAACTGTAACTAATGAACTCATAATAGAATCGTTTTCGATCGAAAAGTTAAAAAAAAACATCTTATATATACATATATATATATATCGGAAATTGAATTTGAATGCCGAAGCATTAAAATGTAAACATTATACATTATCCAGTTTGATTTTCCAGATAAAAAAGAATCTGGACTTTCTGCAGATGTCAGATCTGAGATAATTTGTTTTGAGTCAGAGTGAGAAACGTTCAGGCTTTTAATCTAAAAATCTTGCATAGTTGCTACTTTATAGTGAACTGTGAGGATGCCGGGCATGTGTGTGTGTGTGTGTGTGTGTGTGTGTGTGTGTGTGTGTGAGAGAGACTTCAGTTACAGGAGAAAAAGATATTTAGAAGTTATTTCCTGCAAATCTCAAAGTGATCTTGAAAAACAGAAATGCAAAATGTCGGAATAACCAATGACCACGATTAACACTTCTAATCAAAGCTACGCCGTCGTCCCTGACAGCGAGGGTTTATCACCCCAAAGCCCCCAATCCCCCTGTGTTGTGCAAGTTGTTCCCCTGATAGAACTACCCAACTTAAATGTGACACATTAATAATGTCAAACAGTCCATTTATATTATTTCTATGAAGTCAAGACTATGTCAGGCTGGAGAGCGCCGGTTATTTCCACTGATGATTGACCGGTTGGATCGGTTGTACCGGCGCAGGACCGCCGGACCGATGAGCCGCAGGAGGCAGGATCTCAAATCAAATTTTTGTCTAAAGGTCAGCGAGAGACCGTGGGTTGCGCCGTGGAAGAGCTCCATGGCACTAAATCAATCCGATGCCGGACAACTTCTCATCGCCAACAAATAACATTACAAGTCTGAGTGATCACCATCATCCCATGATGCATTTCTCCTTGTTTTATGGGATGACACACTCCTTTCAGCAAGTGGTGCTTGACATTGATGCGGTTGTGGGTTTTTTTCTCACAGCTGATCGTTTATAAGGATTATTATGGGAAGCATTCCCGCTTTCCCTGAAAACGCTCCAGTCATGGGAGAAATAATCATTTTAGAGTAATTGGCGGCGACTTTGTCCTTTGTGGAACGACGGGCTCATCAGAGACCCAAGTGTCCCCGCGTCGCTCTTTTCCTGTGGTTGTCGTGATGGTTTATTCATTGATTATGGATTCCCATTACTCAGCTCATTCTGAAAGCGAAGGGAGAGGGTACAGAGAGGGGATGGGGGATCCCTGAGGGCCGAAAACCTGCATCCTTTGCGCATAATTGAACAAATTAGCTATGAGCAGCTGTTACCTGTTAAAATGACCCGCTTTCATTTCATTGCCACGGACAAGAGGTCTGATAGCATCTGCACGCTACAGCTGTCAGCCATTCTGATCAGCCTGCCAATTCCTGCGTTCAATATATCACGACAAACATAATTACCTCAACATCTCTTTTATGGATTCTACAAATCGCCGGGCGCGCTGAGCACGCCAAGCGTCCATCAAATACAGCCGTGCTCTGCTGGTAGCGGCTCGGACTCTACTCTCCTTCAAGGCTGCAGTAGAATAAAACCGCCGATGGTTTTTGGATCGAGTCCTGCCTGCTTGGTCCCCCTCAACATCCCGTAGCGGAGAGAATACTCTCGCTCTGATGTTATGTTTTTTTTTTTTTTTACTAATCAAGCAGAGTGAGTTCAAGTGTGGACGATTTGGGAATAATGACCATTCAGAGAGTGCTGGCACACGTACGGTCGGAGGGAAGTGGCTGTAAAAGAAGTTTTAGAGTCAGATTAATTGGCGTGAAGCGGCAGTAAATAAACGACCTTGAGAGTGACTTTGATGGTGAAGAGTAAGTTTTGTATCTTTTTCTTAATCTGAGATCTCAGAGGAAGAGAGTTTAACCTTTTTAATGTGCTGCTCAACTGTTGGGTTTTTCACATCTGTTCAGCCACTGAACTGAACCTGTTTGTAATCAAAGTGTTAGCATAAGGAGTAAGGGGCCATGGATGGAGCCCTGGGGGACACCGCAGTTCTGTGTGGTTCCTCTAATTTAATCCGGTTTCCACAAGTATTCTAAACGAAAAAGATGGTTATTCGTTTTATCCAAAGTACCCTCTGTTTTTCAAAATGTACTTTCACACCATAAAATGTTAAATTAATTAATAAACGGTGTTTTTGTCCAAGTGTTGGCCTTTATTTTTGTATAATTATTCATACTTACTCTCCACCGGTGACATTTTTAATATAGAATAAATGGCTGTCATCCATTTATTCTGCATAGATGGTTCATCTGCAACCTCTTTTGTAGGCCATGTCAGCTGGGATAGGTTCCATTCCCCTTAACCCTGACCAGGATAAGCGGATGATTAATGAATGAATGAATGAGTGAATTTTCCTTGAAAAGTCAGGGAATCTTCATCGCCGCGTCTGCATATCCACGGTGTTAATGCCATAACTCAAAAACTGATCCATGGGTCATTTTCAAACTTTGAACCATCATAGATCTTAGTGTGAGGAAGAAGTGGATTGATTTTGGGAATGGTCAGTTTTATACTTACAACACTAGGGGCAGCGTTATCTCCAAACGTTTTTGGGCTGTAATTTCTAAACCTTTGGTCCAATTTAGTCCAAATTTGGTGCCTACGATTGATTTGAGGAGATCTACCTCTCTATCATGTTTTACTCCAGTAGTTCATATTTTACTCACTAGGGGAGGTTTTTTACAAAACCACTGGAAATAAGGCTGGACACTGGTTTTCTGAACATAACTTTCTAACCGTTAGCGCAATTTAGTCCGAATTTGATGTATATGGATCGACTGCAGGCGATATATATCCGATATACCTTCATCATCTTTTACTCCAGCAGTCCACAATTTATTATATAGGGGGAACTTTTTATGAAAAAGAAAAATTTCCGGCCATAACTTTCGAATCGTTTGTTCAATTTAGCCCAAAATTAGGTGAAAATGTTTCGACCTGAGGAGATTCTTCTCTTATATGTCATATTTTCCTCTAATAGGACATATTTTCCTCACTAGGGGGAGCATTTTCCCCCCATTTTTCCCCATAGGTTTAGTTTATCACTTGGAGTAAAATACATGTCATTACCATTTCAGTGGAGCTGGTGAAATTTGGAATAAATGACTGCATGAGGGGGGGGGGGAAACCTTGATATAATGCTCATTATTCCGTGAGCTAATGATGTCTCATCTTAGAGGCGCCTCAAATCACCCACCTTGTTGATTACGTGGTCATACGCCGCACCAATCACCAGCTGACCTTTTCTCGCAGGAAGTGTCATAAACACAAGGGGGTTAATGCGAGATGATCCCTATATATCGTCAGAGAGAAGGTAAAGCAGAGAGGATTGCTCACCTGTGATTAAACAATCCACTATTCGGTTAAAGATCTCAGTACCTAAGGTAGTTAGAGAAACAATTAGTTGAGTTCCTCATAACGGCGAATCTAAGGGCCAATGCCGTGAGAGAAAAGAAGAAAATAGAAGACATGGAATCGAGTGAGACGGAGGAAAGAGGATTTCAATGTAAGATGTTCACATCGGGTTAAACAATAAGTAATAATAAATATTCTTGTCTCTCTCTTTCTCTGCTTATTGTACTTTCTCCAAATCCCCTGTAGTCCCTGTTCTGTATCTTCACATTCATATTTCAGTTTCTAGTCGCGAAAGCTAAACATTTGAAGTCACACTAAGATCTCATGAATCAAACATGTCAGTCCATTTTTTGGGGGGGGGCGGGCCTTTAATGGGATTTAAATTGCCTTTTTTTTTTTTTCTTGTTCCACGTGTTTAAAAAATAAATCTAAAGATTCCATCAGAGGATGTACAAATGCTGCAGTTCATGCCCCGTTGATTAATGTTGGATGCAGTTCTGAGTTCTGCATCTGGTTGTTAGACCAAAGCGGGCTCACATCAGACGGCATGTCAGAACCGTAGCTGCGGTGCTGTTAAGAAAAAAAACAAGCTACAAACCCATCAAGGTTTCTGGTTCGCGTGTTTATCTCACACTGATCCGGGTTGGATCTTCAAACGAAATTGAACACGAAACAAAGGCAACGCCGGTAATCACAAAATACGAGTGTTCGATGAAAAAGCAAAAACTGGATCCATCCCTTTAGAAACTGGATCCAAAAAAAAATACCAATATCTGGATTCATCCAGCCCTGATTACTACGAAACCTTTTCAATCAAATCCTCCCTTAAATCCTCCCGCACACTTTGACAAAATCAAAAGAAATTCCAGAGGACATGAGGAGGAGGAGGGTCCGGGAAATGTTACGAAGCTACTTCTGGGTCGCCACAGATGTTACAGCGAGACACATTATCTATAAATGTAGTCTGGGAACAATATAGTGAAACTTCCCAGACGGAGCCAACCTTCCAGAATCCCCTACCGGTGAAAAATGAAGGCTCATCCGAGGAAATCCTCAGAAAAAACTCCGAGTGTTCATTATTCCACTTTTTCTAAGCTACTAGGAATAAAGGGCATCCATGCGAGGCTCCGGCAGTGAAGGTTCAACAAACCTCGATGACTTCCAAAGCTTTTGGGAGAATATACAGCCGTGGGGGAATATGTGAAGTCAGAATAACTTTGTGTGAAGGGGAACAAAGGCTATCCCATATAGTGTTATCCCACAGAAAGGCTACAACAGCAGGGATTGTGAACGTATGACACCGGATCTGACGGACTGGTATCGGATACAAGGTGCATCATAGAGCCGTCCCAGAGAGGGCTCCACCCTCGGCCCCTTACTCTTCAGCACAAACATGCTGCAGATATTATAAACAGGTTCAGTCGCGTTTTTCCATCAGAAATATCGACTCAAAATGAGTTAATCCAGACGGTCGAGGGCTTAATTAAGTAAAACGATCATTTAAATCTTTTATTTAGTGTTTTTTTCTCAGGTTGCCTTTGATTTATAGATCATTTCGTTGAAGAACCAAAACTGCGGATTAAATGATAAATTGATTCTACTCATATGTTTCCTTTTTCCGGTCCGCCCGGCGACTCGAAGCGCTTCACAACACGAGCCAGCATTCACTCATTCACACAAACATTCAAACGTTAACAAGCCTGATCAGGAGCGAAAACCCTTCACGCCATCATTCCCACGCCATCGGGAGCAACCAGGGGTTCAGCATCTCGCTCAATGACGGATACGATTAATATGAAACACACATAAAATGAGATTAAATCAGGAGAGGATCCAATACTTTTGCCTCGTGCTGATGCAGCTCCGCCGGGGCCGTGCCCTGAGACCCTGCGGCGTGTAGGCGAGCGCAGACAGACGATGTGGTTGGATCGCGTTGACGGTCCGTGTGCA
Organism: Lophius piscatorius; assembly: GCA_009660295.1. Taxonomy (NCBI): domain Eukaryota; kingdom Metazoa; phylum Chordata; class Actinopteri; order Lophiiformes; family Lophiidae; genus Lophius; species Lophius piscatorius. The sequence goes on from VRLP01000307.1 coordinate 62,975, forward strand.
TGTGAGGGGTAGATGGCTGCTCTGTGAGTAGCTCTGGAGCATAATAAGATTTGGATGTAAGAATGGAACCTAAATCTGATTTCAGGCTGACTAAGAGCCCAGAGCCTCCGCCTTTCATTTACGCCCATCGCCCGCCTTACTGTAGGCGGCCAGACGCCTGCTGGGGTGGGGTCTCACCGACCCGCGAGGACACATCATTGGCTCCAACAGAAAACATTTAGCTGCCTATATACCTCTTTGAAACCACTCGTCGTATCATCATCCTACCTACGGCGGTTCTCGGGCAAACTGTGCGAGATGAACGTCTCCTATCTGAGAGGCCCAGCCTCCCCGATGTCTCGCTGTGGCTCCCCGCTGGATGCGGACCTCTTGACTGTTTGAACCCGGTCTCATTTCTCCTGAGAGTCCACTCCTCCCCTAGAGTGCACTTACACTCTGAAAGGATTAGATGAGGAGTTCACAGCCGGGGCATCAGGCAATCTGCATACAATTGGCCACCACGGCTGTGGATAAATCAACATTGATGTAAGACAATAAAGCCAATGCAGTGTGGTTATTTGTTTATCCTTAATACTCCAAGCAGCGCACTTTGGCTCATTCCAAATAAATGCTTTATTTGGAGAAGGACTAAGAACTCAGAGCTCCCATCACCATTTTACTCTGTGTGCAATGTCTGGGTCTTGAGGCGCTCTGGCAGTCCACTGAAGCAACCATTAGATAGATATCCAATCAGACATGGACCATTCCCTCCCTCCCACATCCTCGTGTGCCCTCACATCCTCTGGCTATCATAGGCGAATGAAAGTCACTGATGGAGAATAAGAGGAAATGGAATGAATGGTGCGGATGGATGAATGGATGACTGGTCTAACTGTGTCTGCAGAGTCTGGTGGGATATAAGTATGTACTTGTGGCCTGGCCCTGGGGACACATTGATATACTGATTATTTCTTGGTTAAGATAAAACATCTGGAACAAATATTAGTCTAGAGCTGTGAAAAAAAATGGTATTGTGGGGGGTTTTTTCTTCTATTTTTCGATCATAACGCATCATAATACACATGCAGCTCGAATCAACAAACATGTAAATAACTTTTACATGCCGATTATATTTATGAGGAAAGGTTTTATATTTTTTTAATCTTTTAATGTCCTGCTTAACTGTTGGTTCAGCAAATTTTGAGTCACAATTTGTCATTGCAGAATGTGACCGGTATATAATATTAATATGACCCAGTGGCAGCATGTATATATATGCTAAAGAGTAAGGGACCAATGATGGAGCCCTGGGGGATGCCACATGTCTAATCTAATCTAATTCAAATGGACTATTTTTAAAGAATTTACAAAAAAATCATCATGAAATCAATTTCAAATTTTAAATCCAAATAGACTTCAGCGTCAGGAAGAAGTGGATTTATTTTGGGAAAGGTTGGTTCAATAGGGTGAACTTTATCTCTAAAACTTTTCGGGACATCATTTCTCAAACTTTGGTCTGATTTAGTCTAAATTTGCTACATAAGAATTAATTTTTTTTACATTATATGCTGTGGACATAACTTCACATTTAATTTGAGGAGTTCAATCGGAGGGATCGCTTGTACAACGCAGGGGAAGGAGGACTTTTCGGGGACACAGCCTTGCTGTCGGGGATGATAGCGGAGGACTACTCTTATCTTTTTTCTATCTTTTCCTATCATTTCATTTCTTGAATGAATGCCTTTTGAAAGAGATTAAAATGTATTTTTTTTAAACCATTTCTGATTTCTTAACTTCTCTGGTGCAGCAGAACTTCAAATACGAGCCGTCATGTCAGGCTTCCGGCGTTCACAGCGTCAAAATGGGGAGAAGCCCGTATCTTCTCATCTCTCCACCGTCTCTTTAATTAGGCAATAATTGCTTTTTCTCCTGTATTAATATTTAAACTCTCTGGTGTTTAACCCCTGGTGTCTTTTCTTAGATTGTATGCAGGGAGAAGTGAGGCCCGCAAAACAGCAAGGAGAGCTAAAACTAAATAAAGAACAGTATCAGATAGGAAGCACTGCTATGTAGAAAAACCCAGTCCGGGTCAGAATCCAGCAGGGGGTTCTTCTGACTGTTCATCTGAATTGATCCATCATGACTTCTCCTGCCAAACCTGGAGTCAGGCCGCTGGGATGGCGGGAGCATCTTTCAATTTACCTCCGATTTGCCTGGAGTTTGAAGGAGTTACCTGGTTTTTGCCTGGGGTTACCTCCAAGGAGATCTATCTTGTATATTCTTCTGTGAAATAACTTTAATTTGAGGAGTTCAATCAGGGGAATTGCTTGTACGACGCAGGGGAATGGGGTCTTTTGAGGGATATACCGGTCAGGGACGACAGCGTAGGCCTGGTTTCTCTTTCAATGTTTCGGACATGAGCTTTTCAAAGTGGTACCAGATTTATTCCCAGTCCAAGTCTTTCCTGTTTCCAAGCAACATGAATGGAATATAAAGAATTTTAAAAAAAAGTATACTATTAAAAAAATTGCATTTATTTGAGCACAAACAAAAGTTTTTTTTATTTTTTATATTCTGCAGAAACTGTTATGATTCCAGGAAATGCAGCAAAAAACCCTAAATAATCAAAGAAGCAAGACAAAGAAAGAGAAGAGGAAGAGGTCAAAATCATTAGTTTATGTTTTGTGCGGTTTGGAAACCGCTGCAGAATAGTTTATGAAAAAAGAAACATCTGTTTTGGATTTCCTTGACTACCAGACTTTTCAGACTGAGTTGTTATGTCGCAGAATTTCATCTGCTGTTGCTGAGATAGACTTAATAATCCCACCTTGGAAGACTGCCTTCTCAGGCACAGTATGACAAATGAACAGCCTTAATTGTGTTGATCATTTTATCTTATGTTTGTTCATGGCTGGCGGTAGAACTAATCTGGAATATGAGACTCAATCATCCTCATATTAAAGCGCTGCACACAGAAGCACGTCATCTTTGTTTCCAAATGTCTGGATTCAGCGTGGTGACCATGTTTTCTGGAAGGCCCTCCTGAGAGACGGCGGATATGTGAGCAACAAGCTGTAGTCTTCTGTTCGAACGCTGTTAGCGCATCTGCCAGGAAGGACTTGATTTGTCGTAATGTGTCTCCATTTAAAGGGACAGTCCCCATTTTCCTCTCACCTGCAGGGAAACCGGGTTTTTAGAACTATTAGAGGTCACGTATCCAAGTCTGTTGAATAAAAAGCATCTATATGGGTTTTTACATTGGGGTAAAAATAGTGGCTGATTGAGTTGCAGATGCTCTGCAGTAAAAGTGAGCTGAAAATAATGATGGAATATTACGCCATCGTCATCATCACGTCAACGATGTCTTAATGCAATTACTCAAAACGTGATTCACCGTTCATTTTCAAATTTTTGATCCACATAGACCTCCGTGCGAGGAAGAACTGGATTGACTTTGGAAAAGGTCGGATGCATATTTCTGACCATAGGGGGAGCTTTATCTCCAATCGTTTTCGGGCCACAATTTCTCAACTGTTAGTCCGATTAAGTGCAAAATTCAGTGTGTATGAATCAACTCAAGGAGATCTATCTTCTATGCATGGCGTATACAGTTTTTGAGTTATTGTGTTAACACGAAGGATCTGCGGCGGCGTCAGCGATGACGAGTCCATAAAAAAACCCATTTTAAAGGCTGCAAATAGGAGTGCAGGCGGTTGAGGACATACGTCACCTGCAGACATCAGGAAAGAAAAGGACAGGAGGCGGAGTTCTTATAAGGTGGGAGAATTTTATTTATAACACATGATGCTGACAGGGAGTCTCCAGCTCAGCGTCTATATTACAAGGTTGATCTGCAAGGCTGCGTATTTACTGTACGGTATTTGGAAACCAAGATTGCAGTGGCACTATAAACACACGCTTGAAACAACAGACTCTTCCCCCCCCTGTTTTGTTTTTTTAAAGTTTTTTTTTCCCCTTCATTTTCTTACAAAACAGTACAAACAACAATACAAAATATTTGTGCTGCTGACAATTTACAAAAAGTCTTTTGACTTGATAACTGTGCAATCATTTTTTCTGCTTTTTTTTTTTTTCTCTCTCTTCCCTTTGACACTATGTGAGTAGTGGGACACCAGAGTCTATTCTGGACTGCAACCTCGGTCATGCGGGATGCGACACATTTTAAAATGTTGTATGGTTACCGTTATAGAACTCCTCCATCCATTATAAAAAAAAAAAAAAGAAAAGACACATGCAAAAAAAAAAGCTCCAATTGTACAGTTACAGTTCGCCTAACTTGGTCTGTTTAGCTTCAAGCAAATACTACATTATGTACACTCGGACACCCGGAGCAGTTTCTTTTTGCAAACTTCTTATAAACACTGCTCTACCGTTTTTAAGTTCTGGCCACAGGAGAGGAAAAACTGGCTTCTGCTGGCGTCTCCTGTCACGTGTTTTTCCCGCGGTTAGGCAGCGTCCGAACGAGACCAAGAGCATCCTTGAACTGAACCGAGTCAGAGAGACAGAAGAGCTGTTGTTGGCACAGCCGGAGGACGAGGCTACAGCAGTGCGATAGTTTTCCCTTTATTCCATCATTTGTCTTTTTTCCCCTTCGCTTTAGCAGGGGGAAAGGTCAATGAGTGGAACAACTGATGATGGATCTTCCCTCATTTCATCTCCCAAATGTCATTTGAATGGGGGGGGGGGGCGGTCAGGATTTGTCTGACTGCGCTGATAATTTGCTGCCATTAGTCCAGTCACTGATAACATTCAACCTCGTAATGGCATTGTTTCATATACGTTCGAGATAGTTATAAAGATGCCTTGTGTGAAGTGAAGTGTGTGTGTGTGTGTGTGTGTGCGCAAGATCAGCCATAATATTAAAATCACCTGATTAATATTGTGTGACTCTGGAAGGAGGTCTTCTGTGGGACTTGCCTTAACTCCAATTCTCTGTGTGGTCATATTGTCCACGTTGTCCCACACCTACGAGTCCGAAAAAGCTGGCGGTTGAGTTGAAATCAAACTCAAGCGCGTCTGAAGGCGTAGAGTCTGAGCCCTCCCTAAGATCCTAGATTTTGGTAGGTACTAACCAGCGCGGACCAGGAACACCCAGCAAGACCTACATTTTGGAGATGGTCCGATCCAGTTGATCCATCTGCAAAGTCATTCCGATCCTTCAGTAGCTCATTTCTAATAACTCCAACACGTCGAGGACAAACTATTAGCTTTTCCATTCTCATAAGATGATGTTATTCTCTTCACCTGTCAGCGGTTATAATGTTATGGCTGATTTGGGTATGCGTGTGGGGACCGGTGTGAATACCTACTTAGGGCCCGGGCATTTCATGAAACACGCCTTTATTCCATGAACACTGTGGATGGACCTCGGTAATATCGGAGCCCCCCGCAGCTGAATTAGAAAAATTCTGAAAGGGCTCATGTAATATATAGAACACTCAGGTATTTACAGTAAGGCCTAGAGGAGCGAGTGTGTGCTAGTGTCCACTGTACAAGTTGGTCTGTAGAAGTTTCACCGCGGTGAAGCTGAATTTGAACAGCGACATGAGAGTATGGCTGTCAGCTCATATGGGATCGGAGGGATTCTCCTAAAGTCACATGGCTTTCTGTGGTTCTGTGGTGAAATATACAACGCCAGGTATTCCTTTACGGCAAATCTGGAGGGGGGGGGGGATGCATGGAGACAGAAGCGAGAACCCTTTTACCAAACGCATAAAAATGTGTGTGTGTGTGTGTGTTTGCACTACTTTTACGTGATGGAAATAATCACTATTCGGAGAAAGTAACAGCTGTGTTTATTTTGTGGAGATTCTGTAGGCTGAGGAGAAATTGGGTGGAAAAGAGCAGAAAAAACAGAAAGCAGTGAAAAACGAATCCTTTTCTCCTCTTTGCTGGCAGCAATCCCCAAGATTGCCACTGTCAGTTTCTACACTTCCAAGTCCAATTAACACCCATTTACACCGCTGTGACAAAGTGATGGACCTCTTCCTGGTTTTCTCTATTTGTATGTGTGTCTGATACTAAACTGGGTCCGATCCTCGGCAAAGTAAGAAAAGATGAAATACAGGCTTTTAATCATAACTTCACAGGAGCAAAAAGGTTGTCAAACACCAACCGGGCCATTGTGAAAATTCTTTTCACTTTTCTTAGATACGCCATCCAATAATCGAACAAACTGCAATAATATCTTAGCGGCTACTGGACCTGGTTGATGAACCCTTTGATGTCCTGCTCAAATGTTTGGTTGAGCACATTTTGTGTAACTATTTCTTATTGAAAAATGTGACGGAACCGGTTTGTATTATGACTCAGTGGCGGCGCGTATCCGCTAAAGAGTAAGGGGCCAAGGATGGAGCCCTGAGGAACGCCAGATGTCAAAGGGGCCACCGAGGAGGAGGCATTAATTATGGATGTTGTGAAAGTCCGATTCGATTGGTGGTTTGTTTTTTTGGGGCATATTAAAGCATGTGAGGAATTACTTAACAGAATTATGTTTTAGAAAAAACATTGAGCTAATCTAATCCAAATAGAATGTGTTCTACGAAACACAGAAATGTATCATGAAATCGTTTTATAAACTGTGTTTACATGCCTGACCAATCATATAATTATTCCACTGTTGTATTTTCTTGGCAAGGACATTAAAGTGTAAATGCCAATACTGTTAATCAGACATGAAGTTGGCCGTTTGGTCTAAACGGCGGTACGCTCCACCAAAATCAAAAGATAATTCCAAAAGAGATGAGCTATCAGGGAAGACTGGGTCCAATAATGGGCCTTCCAAGAAGTAGCTGACCTTCTAGAATTCGCCTCAAAGAGGTCACTAAATGGCGCAAAAGAACCGGTCAAAGAACCCCATTGAGATGCGGCGGCGGAAAGAAACGGCAGTTCATGCTGCAGGAAAGAAGCTCTGCAAAGAAAATTCCCCTGCATCGATGTCAATATCGGATCTCCGGTTATCAGAAGCGTTTGGTTGCAGCTGTTTCTACTAATGGTGGCAAGAGGGGAAAAAAAAAAAAAGGTTTTGATGTTGGTGATTTATTATTGAATAACTTCTGTGCTTTGTTCTGTGGTTGCCTTTATTCTCTGATCAATCCTGAGGATATGACAGTTTTGTACCAGATACACACACACACACACACACACACACACACACACACACTAATAGAAAGAACCAGGAGCGGCGGCCCAATACTTTTTTCCCATCACTGCATCCATTTATTCAAATGAAGAGATTACCCTGTTAACCTTATTAATCATACAGTGACCGTTCTCCTCTTCTTCACAGTCTGATTGAACTCTCTGCTTTATTTCTTTGTTCTGGCAGGATGAATATTCACACCAACAGGCAACATTTTCCATTTATCTCGTCACAACTTCATGAACCGTGCGAGCGAGCGAGCGAGCGAGCGAGAGAGCGGGCGAGGGGAAGGGCGAAGGATCCTTTTCATCACATCTGGATGAAAACATTGTCTCTTGCTGATCTCCTTCATCATATTCCTAATTAATAGAAAATCTGGTCGGTCCACATCAGGTTGACAGCGGATCCAGCTGAGGAGCAATTCAATGGGGAATATAAGGAGTGATTAATACTTTTCTATCATTCTCCAGCATCTCCCTGGTCCCCCTGTGAAACGTTTTGCATATTGAAGTCATTGAACACAAAGACTAAAGCTCCTCTCCCAGCTCTCTGCACGCGGTTCTGGGGGAAATATGATTAGAAGAAGCCCATGGGTAGAGCTGCTTTTTCATTAAGTCACAAACAAAACTGTCTTTCAGAACGTGGAGCTTTTAAAGCACAATTACTGAGACTTTAGTTTCACCACTCTGCTTTGATGAAGTGCAGAACTCCAGATTAGGCTCTTCCCTTCTTTAACTTCTTTTCAAAAAAAAAAAAAAAAAAAATCAGGAATTTGCAGCCAAAACTTTCGGGAGGAAAAATTTAAGATGAATGAATGAAATGCCCGTGTGAAGAGAGACGGATCGCGAAGGCGCTTAAATTCCCTGGCTGAGGCACAGTTTCCCCCCCCCGGTTCCTGTGAGGAAGACGAGCACCAGAGTGTGTACGGTTAAAACTGTCCTTTAGAGTACGAGGATCACAAATGTAATGCTATCAAAGCTGTTTCGCCTAATCCTGCATTTTCTTTCTTGCTGGTCTTTTCACACTTCCTGTAGTTTACTTTGAGACGTTAACCACACTCAAACTGCCGCCATGTAGATTAACAACGGGAGAGGGGATAAACATGCAAACCTTGAATGAGCTTAAAGGCAAAGTCTCCTGAAATGAACCTCTGTGGTAATATTACAGACATGGGACTCGTGCGCCCAAGATAAAAAAAAAGAAAATGTTCTGGAGGGTCTCCAGGGTCTTCGTAACATTGTGAGTTAGGTTGTTTTTGCAATATTTCCTTTGATTTGGAAATAACTCATGAATCTGGGTGGTAAATATATTTTCGTGGAAGTTGTTGCACAATTTTTTTCTGAATTTGAGTCAAAGCTACTTCTGCTTTAACCATTGAGTCAGACCTTGAGTCGGAACCGGGCTGACGGATCAGCTGATGGTCGGAGAAATGTGAACTTATGGAGCTTTAGGTGCAAAAACTGAGAGCTGAAAACAAACACAGCTGCTATTGAAGCCGCAAAAACAAAGACGCACAAAGCTTCTCGGAACCACTTTACAGTAAGACTACCCTTATATTATATATATATAATATATAATTATATTATATATAAAGCATTTATAAACGGAAACATTTACAAGTCTTTCGTTAACATTTATAAAGAACTTATAACATAGCTCTCAATTTATCAATGCGGGTCACTATTTGGCAAGATGAAGTTAGCAGCACAGATAGGTGTGCTCACTATTTGGCAAGCATCAGGTCTCTGAAACCCTTAATATCTAATGAGCTATAGCAGCCTATTAATGATTATCTTTTAAGTGTATACAACTTAATAAGTACACTTCGTACAAGCCATTTATAAATCCTTAATAAGGGGAGTCTTATTGTATAGAAGTACCGGCTTTTCTTCTCGAACGCAGTCCTATGATGTATTTCTGTGATGTCGGCCATCACATTGAAGGGTGGGTGTGATCTCGGAGTTCAGATATGCCTGACATGAAACGTTGATGATATGTCCATAACTCACAGACACGCTGTAGGCCTATGTACAGGACGCCTGCCTAAAGCGCCCTCGTCAGCCAGTCAATGCTCCTCCGAAACCAGCACTGGCATCTCCTGCCGCTACCGCAGCTCTGCAGGATGACAGAAGTGACAGGGGGAGGTCGAAGTTAAAGGGTCAGGGGTCGTACGGGGGTGGCTGTGTGAGCCCGGAAAAGAATGGCAACCAATCCTGAGTTAGCGGGAGTCTGCTAAAATACGCACCACTGAAGGCACTTTTTAAACAACAGTGCTTCTGTTCTAAGTTATTCAAGTCCAAGAAAGAATAAGCCAGGACCCTCCATGCAAGACGGACTTTTTCGTGTCTGTGTTTTTCATATTCCCCCCCTCAGATAGAGCAAGCCGCTCAACCTAAAGTTTCTGCAGAGAGGAAAATCCCTCGGGAGTAGGAGACAGCTTGAATCAGAGGGGACTGAAAAAAAAAAAGAAGGAAAAAAGAAAAAGAAAGAACAAACAAAAAGAAAGACGAGTCAAAATTGAAGATTTCACACAAAACTTAAAACTGAAACAAAACGAGTTTGGAGATAGAAACTAGAAGGAGCCTGCACTTAAGAGCTTCCGTTTCAGTCTTAGGCTTAGAGCAGGAGACGGTTGAGAAGAGAACCCAGGACGGACTCACGGCACCGGTCCTCTGTGGTGGGTAATTTGATTGGTTGGTTGGTTGCTTGGTCAGTTTGTCACTGCGAAAAATGTCACCGCTATCGTGCGTTCAGTAAGGGTGTAAGAGCCCCCCTGTGTTTGAGGGGGAGGAGCATGGCAGGCCAGCTGACAGGACGAGGGTGTGTGTCTGTGTGTGTGTGTGCATGTGTGACTGGGCAGATTTAATCATCACTCCCTCCTCCGTACATGTCAGCCAGCTTCTTGAAGCGGGGCCCCCAGTCGTTGAGGTAGTCATAGTCCTGGTCCCCTGTGCTGGAGGAGTTGAGCGAGCTGACAGAGCCGGCAGTGGAGCCGCTGCCCTCATAGTCAAACACCAACAGGGAGTCGTAGGGTGGAGCTGTGGGGTCGTTGTCCGCTGCTCGTAGACCCTAAAAACAGGACAAGGAGGTGTGAATATTATTAAAGAGTCAGGTGGTAGGAGAGCATCTACGGCGCTCTATTTCTATAATCCTGAGCGCTTCCTCATTTCTAATACTTTCTGTAAGCTCTTAAAGGGCCGGTGTATGGGATTTAAGGGGGTAGCTCTTTGTATAAATGGAATATAATGTTCATAACTATGTTTTTTGTGTGTACTTTCATCTGAAAATAAAAGTTGTTGTTTCTTTAGACACTTTTTACCTCCATGGAGCGGGTCCAAATGGAGGCCACCATGTTGGTGCAGACGTCTGGAGAGGGATTTCACTTGTGACAGATGGAGGATTATACTTATTACTTGGAACAAGAAAAAAAAAAGCAACGGAGCGCCAAGCCTCGCAGTCAAAGCAAACGTGAAGACACATGAAACTTTTGGATTTAAAAGGAGGGGTGGCGAGGGAACAGCAGGGAACTACCAACCCAGAAAGAGCAACTATCCGTGACCCGTCGAGTTGATTTCAAAGGGTCAACTTGATGGACCAAAACGAGGGCACATTTCCTCTGTGGTCGCAAAATTTAGAGGGAGAGAGGTCACAGTCTATGGTGGCTTCGTCCATAAAGACATGCTTATCGATTAACAGTAAGTAATCTTGTGCATACTAGACTACAGGGAATCCAAGAAATGTAAATAACAGGAAAACGAAAGGTAAGCCTGAATCTGCTCCTTTATCTGGATCCAAATCCAAATTCAATGGGATCTATCCTGACCAAAGATCCATCACACCTACAAAACATTCATGGAAATATGTTTCAGAGTTTTTGAATAATCCTGCCGCAAAACGATCAACAACTGGATCCAGGTGAAACCATAACCTCCTTAAATCTCAAACTGCTCCTTTTAGTAACCACAGATTATATAGAAGTGTGAATCTAGAAGACGGTCGAGGTACAAAGATCATATCTTAATGCAGATGTGCAAATAAAATGGCTGATTAGAAAATGCCGTTTTCATAAATCTTTGCTAAAGCTCAGCCGGCACGTAATATTTGAACCTTTATTAAAGTATGTAGGCGTACTGAGATCAGAGTCTCCTCTGACAGAGAGAGAAGAAATAGAACCAGGATCACACAACCAGATCTGAAACTACGGCGCACACGTTGTAAACACACAGCATCACCTCGGCTGTGATATACACGCAGATAACGAGACACACTGGCCCGGTCCAGTTTCCAAATCTGATTTTGTTTGTTTCTTGAATAAGCTGTGAAGATGGTGACACCTGGGAGAAAATAAAATGAGGGTCAATGACCCGAAAGTGAGGAGAATGGACTTCCATCCAGTTTTCTGGGATATAGAAACGCTACAGACAGAAACCTAAAAAAGCCTCAAACTCCCAGGGGTAAGGTGCGTGGCAGGAGCGCCATGTGTTTGCCGTGTTTGTGTTTCACCAGACTGCTGGAGCGAGATCAGGTGAGAACACGTGTGAGTGAGGGAGAGATAGAAGGAGAGAGAGAGAGAGAGAGAGAGAGAGAGAGAGGGCTGAGCAGCTGCCAACACCTCCGGAGTGTGAACAGGCTGTCACGAGTCTGTCAATCAGCGTTTTCTTGCATCAGCGTGCCAATGCTGGAGTCGTGTGAGCGAATAAAGCCGGCAAGGCGAGAGCGGCAGTAAAGTTAAACGAAAAATATCTGTTGTTTCAGCTAGACTTTATAAAAGCATGTAATAACACATTTATTACTACATTTAGTATATTTTTACTAAGTCGAATCGATGGAAAGTGAAAGACTGGGCGTCTAGTAGAACGAGAAAGGAAATTTCTGAGCTGAATGAAATAGATATAGATTTGGAAAATGGGAGGAGAGAGGAATGAGAGCCATATGTACAATAATCAAAAATGAGCTTTCAGGGCCTCAAAGAGAAATATGGATTACGTTTCAAGGATTTTTTTTTTTACTTACAGTTGAGTGATTATTTTCTAAAATAAAATACAAAGCCTAAATATTCCCAATTAGAATATTAGCAATATTCCCAATTAGGTGCCTGGCAGAAAGATTTTTTTTAATTACGCCTCAAATAAACTCACATGTTCTGGAAATGTCATAAAACACGTTCGTTCTGGGATAATATACATTCCACTAGTCCAGAAATCCCTGGATAAGTAATGCCTAATGACTTTAAAGTATAACATCTGGGTAAGATAAAAGAAAATGTCATACAATATTAAACATTATATATATATATATATATATATATATATATATATATATGAAACGATCCTCCAACCAAAACACAATGGTTCCAAATCATACAAGAGATCTATATTATGCATAAAATAAAAGGCTTTTCAAATCAGATTGAAAGAAAATAATTTTTATGAATAAATGGACAAATTGGTTGAGGGAACTGTTGAGGGATATACGTGTAAAGAGATTATAGACTATTCTACCTTCTTGAACAATCATAGTTTGTAACCGTGAACATTTTCTATATATATATATTCAAATATAGATATAGATATAGCTATATAGATATATATAACATTTAAGTTACAAAAAATGAAAGATGTGTGTCTGTGACACGTGAGTATAAATTCACCTCATGGATGAAGTCTCCGATGTCTCCAGGGTGGGGCACGACGGGTCTGATTGGGTACTGGGACTCGGGGATGATGGGACGTTCGTCCACCCTGCGGACGCCAGGTGGCTTGCTGATGATATGCTCCAAGGAGTCGGGCTGCTGCAGCTGGCTCAGGTCGTAGTCCTACACGCCGACAGGGACCCCCATCATGTTAGTAAGCACGCATGGAAGGCACGTTTATACGAGCGTCTCTCAGGATCTCACCTGGTCCTCTTCTCCTCCGCCCTCTTCGTCGTATTTGAGGATGTTGTCCCTGACGTCGTCTTCAGGGTCGATGAGCAGCTGCTTGGTGTGTCTCTCCTTTTCTCGGCGCTTGATCCACACCACAAACAGCAGCACCATGCCTGCAGACACACACGCACACGCACACGCACACACACAAACACACCAACATCCAGGTTCACACGACAGTAATCTGCATCAAACACTAAACAATCAGGATGTACTTTAATCCTGATATCAACATAACTAAGACTGGAAGGCTGGAGGTAAAGCACCGCCTCAAGCTAAGTGCTTAAGTGCTGAAGTCAGCAGAAAACATGCTTGCTGTGACAAAACTAACATGCTGATCTTAAGATTGTGCAAAATGTACAATGTTCCGCGTCTTACTGTGGTACCGATGCTAATTGGAACAGAAAACAGTGTGGATGATGTCTTTAATCATTCTGATAGTACACGATTCAGGGGATCACTAAAAAATATTGAGAGGTACCCTAAGGGGGAAACACAAATGTGTGTTTTCTGAACATGATGGAAGTTTGCTATTCAAAAGACCACTTCATGGTGGTGCCAGAAAAAAGGTCACCAGCATTAGTGAGATAGTGGCAGATATTTCAATAAATGTTGGAAACTCTGAACTGCTGCTGGCTCTAAAAGTCAAATTCAACAAAAATCTATTCAGTCCATGTAGAAAAAAATGCTGCTAGACTTTTAACTAAAACAAGGAGGAGAGATCATATCATGGCTTCAAGCATCTTTTAGAATTGGTTTAATGGTTTTATACTTGATATAAAAGGCTCTAAATGGATTTGGCATTGCGTATTTAGCAGGTTCTTTGTACTTTTATAATTCTTCATTGGCCCTTGGATCTTCAAATAATGGCTACACAAAAGGTTGTGCATGCAAAAATACTGGCAGCACAGTTTTTAAAACTTGCTTCTGTCAATACTCATTTTTCCTCTTCTGCACCATGGGCTTGGATAAATCTACAAAAGGGACATAAAACTGCATTCACTAGAATAAGTTGATAAGTTTAAAAGCATAATAAGGAATGTGGCGAAGGAAACATGTGCTTGTTTTTCTAGAGAGGCCACAATGCATACATATACGTGCATACATATATATATACATACATATGTGTAGTGGCCTGTAAAAATATTGTTGTTTTATTGTTTTTGTATAACACGTTGTATCTGTTGCATGCTAAAAAACAGTTATTGGCCGCTACCTTGGCCAGGTTCCTCATGTAAGAGAGATTTTCAATCTAAATGGGACTTCCTGGTTTAACAAAAAAAAGTAAAATAAATAATAAAAATGAAATGTTTTCATAAGCTATTTCTTTTAGTAGAGCAATTTGGGCTAAATTTCTTATTATAAGTGTTAAAAATCAAGTTAGGGTTTTGTTATTATTACTGCACAGTTATTACCCTGTTACCACATTGTTATTACCCTGCTATTACACAGTTATTACGCTGTTATTACACAGTTATTACCCCTGCTGCTGAGATATTTCTGCTGATAATGCACCCACCCCTGTGTGTACAGAGTGTGTCCTCCTGAATAACAAAACCTTCAAAACTCAAGTAGCTCAACTCAAATAAGCATAAAAATAGTAGTAGTTGCGTTGAAAAGTATGCATCATTTATATTCAACAAAAAACACGTTCATGATAGTCCAAAAAATCCTACAGCTGAAACTTTGTCAGTAGGAATGTTGTACTTTTGTCTGCTTTCGTACAAACTATGAAACCCACAGCGACAGAGTTTGCCAGCGGCATGAAACAATGGCAAGTCAGACAGCAGCAGATATTTACCCTACCACAAAGGAACAGGAGATCAGAACACAGAAAGCTCCTTGTCAGGAGCCGCTGGAGAGGATTCCAGCAGTCATACCATTAATCAATTATGCAACCTATTGTTCACGCCGGTGTATTACAGCATTATGAATGTTTAATGACTGTTCCCTGAATGGCGTTTTTTGACAGCAAGAACTTTTTGCAGTGTATAGAGAATTCGTGTGTGTGTGTGTGTGTGTAAAATCATGGTTTCTATATATTCCGTGTAAACTGTTGATACTCACTGAGCAGTATTATGATGCAAATGAGGATGGAGATGATGGCACCCGTTCCCAGGCCGGTGGCCGCCACGGCGCCCAGAGTGGTGCAGTCTCCGTTTTGATCGCAGGGACACACCTTGACTTTGATGACCGACCTGTTGGACAGCGGGGGGTTCCCCGAGTCCGACACGATCACAGGGACCTCATACACCCCCGGTTCTAAATACACGTGGTATCGGAGGCCTAGACGGGCGTAATCACCTGCGAAGAAGAAGACGTTGATGGAAAAAAAAGACAGCAGCATGTTTGATAATGTATAGGTGCTAAATGAATGTTCTCAGTAGCATGAATAACATTAATGCTCAGCTCATCCGAGACTGCGTGGAAATCTTCTCACCGCTGATCCGAGAAACGCTCCAGTTACGTTGAATGCTGCTGGGATAGTTTGGCAGCTCGAAGACAAACGGGCCGGCGTTGGGGTCTGTGTCATCGTCAGCGGCAGTGATGTTGACACCGTTGACATTTCTGTTCATCCGCTCACAGATCTGAGACTCCTTGGGTATGAGTACGGGCGAGTTGTCATTAATATCTATCAGGTAGATCTGCAGCGTGCCGGTGCCGCTGGCTGCAGGAGAGCCTGGGAGCAGAGAGAGCGAAGAGAAAATAGTATCATGACGGGTGGAAGAGATGACAGGAAAAGATGTGCGCAGCAACGGGAGGATTGAAAGGGAGGAAGGGCAGGAGTTGAAGGCTGACAGAGGAGGGAGGCAAAGACGAGTAATGAGAGAGGATAAAAGAGGAGCTAAAAAAAGGAAAGAGAAGAGGTGAAAGGCGCGTTGTTTTTCCTCACTATGGTGATGTTTGAGGTGGGGGTGCTGCGGAGCTGGAGGAAAATTACTGGCCTTGACAGAATTACACATGACAGTTATGCTCTGCGACTCCTCTTTTAGCTCACGGTCAGACCGGAGCCACCGGAGCCGATCCAGATGCAGACACCTCGCATCCAACCGCCCCGGAGAAAGCTTGGATACAATAATGATGACTGTAACACAATCAAACATGTCCTTGTCTGTGTGGAGAACTATAATTCTGTAAATGAAGGCACGTCTCCTTTGTAGCTCCGACACTGCATTATTAAGAGCGTTTCTCCGTTCTCACGTTCACAACCACTTAAACACACCGGTGCACGCACGTTTAGCTCTTTTTCTCAACTCTGGCTTTCCAAAGTTTAATCCTTAACATCTTATCCCGTCACATTATTTACAATTTGTCCTCATTTAGGGCAGTATACATTCAATAACAGCATTTTTATTGTATTTTAAACTGGAGTATATCGCATTTTTTTCTACATAAGACTTTTTTTTTTTTTGAAACATTTTTAATACATTAAATACTGTCCTATCCTTCTATTTATGTTTTTAACATATAACCGATATCTTACTTTTGTCTTCATTGTCTGGTTCCCTCACAGGGATATCTAGCACACATCCAGCCATTTCAGTTACGCTGAATGTCCCGTACAGACTGTGAAATTGGCAATAAAGTTGACATTGACTTTGAATATATTGGTGCATGTACAACCGTTCAGAGGAGAAAACTTTAACTTTAACGTCTGCCCTTGTTGCCCATGCCTCATCCATCCCTGCTTCACGGACAGCTCAAGCCTCAGCCGGACCAAACCATCTTCATTTCAGAGGCCAATCAGATTGCAGCTGAGGCATTTCTGGTCCCGCCCCTGTATCCAATCATGCCTATAAGTATACTGACCTATTAAATATGTGTAGGATCTCAGTAGAACTTATTGTTGCATGTGTAGATGTGGGTATCGTGGTATTCTCTTAGATTGGCCTTTGCAAGACGTAACAACAATGTCGTAAAAAGTAAAACCTCAAGTCCATTTCGTACGTCTGCGGACATTATTAGGTTTGTAATAGGAGCCATTACACACTGTAAAAGATGCGCACAGACTCACACGTGTACACACAACTGTGGAGCCCTGATTGAATAGATCTAAAGACCATCAGCACAAGGATTTATAGAGAACCGGGAGAGAAGAAGAGATAACGACCAGAGCGGGGAGATGGATCCATGAATGTGTGTGTTTGTGCGTGTGTGTGTGTGTGTATGTGTGTGGGAGTAGTAGTTGTAAAGTCTGGCACTGGGAAATATCTAACAAAAAGAAAGTGGTTAGCAGTATAATGCTGAAGGCTGTTTATTGAGTGTGTGTCAGGAGGTGACGACCCTTAGCCTCCTCCAATTACCAGTCATTTCCCCATCATGCACCACTGGATGAGCCATTGGATGAATGAAGCGACCCCGGCGGCGAACTCTGGGATGAGATAAGCAATTTACAAGGATTTATGCAAAGCTGACGGATCCGCCAATTAAACCTGGCGACAGCGCAAACCATTTGCGCCAGGAAGAGTGAGACCCGCTGTGAGCGAGACCGTCAGCAGCTCTGAGCACTGCCTGATGGGTAATACTACGATCAATTTCTTGGATTCTCCCAAAAAGTTGACCAGTGATGGATTTAGCACAATATATTCTTGGTCATAAGCCGGCAGCTTTTTATGTTTTGAGTATTTTGCAGGCCGAGGGAGCGACTCTGTCGGTTTGCTGAACACTTTCCGTGTAAGGCGTGTATTTTTGCATCGTTTAAAACACGCTGTCTGAACAGACGTTCATACGCGCGGTCCGCCGAAGTCTGTTGGTTTCGCTCCAGATCAAGACAAGGAGAAATCAGGAGGTTTTTTTTTTTACCAGCATACAGTCGGACCAATAATTGAATGTTGTTTCCCTGAACTTTCGTTTAGAACTTAAAGTCCGTTTGAGTTTTGTCTTTGTCAACGCAAAACCGAATCAGCCAAAAAATGAAACAATATATCATTCTGGCATCTGGTGCGGACCGAGGACGCGGACTATTGGTTGTGAACACGACCATATAGTAAAAAAAAAAAAAATGAATAGAAAAACAGGTGAGCTGATTTGGTCACTTCCTGTCAGCCAGAGCGCAATATATTGATATTAATGGAGTAGGCTAAGTTAGGCCGATTAATCAACGATTTTTTCTAAAGTTGATGTTTTTCGTAGTGTTTTAAAACTATAACTGACAGCATAGGTACATAAATACAGCGAGCTGGTGGCTGGCTCTGTGTCTTTGCTAGCCTTAGTTGCTCTGCTAATGTTAGCGTCTTAAAACTTGCTATGTGCCGTTAGTGTCGGATTAAGTTCGTTGGGGAGGAACAAAGTTCTCAAAGGTTTTGTTCTTACGGGGGTTCAAAAATTGCGAGGTTTGTATTTTCTGATGATTTCCGGTTTTCGGTGTGCGTGTACGCCGCAGGTGTGTAACCGGCACCAGTGAGGCTGATCAGCCGATTGCCGATATCATCAAACAAGGCCTCCAGGCCAGCAAAGCTTCAGATCTATTTACAATCTATTTATTTGATTGCCAGTATCTAAACCTTATCCAACTATTTCATCACAAGAGGATTCATGCACTCATTTAGCATGAATGAGTAATCAATAATAACATTTCTGAGACATGTACATTCTTAAATATGAACACATTCGGTTCATAAATACACACGCACACACACACATATGCGCCAGCACACACAAAAAGACACACACACACACACAGACATTCACACACGCACAGAGGCTTTCCTATTTTGTCTGTTTGTTAATCCCAGCCATGTACGGCGGACATGTGGAAGCAGCTTGCCTCGACTGATAGGAGAATTATGGGGGTTTTAACCAACTAAATAAATAATTGTGTGTGCGTAAATTCCTCAAAAGGATTTGTGCTAGCTCCTGTTTTTAATGGGAGCTCGGAGGTGTGTGGCATGGTGAAAAGACTAACCCTAACCCTGTTTTTGAAGAGCACATGGAGCACAAACTAAACCGTTGGCGAACCAAAGCATGGTAGACATATCACTGTAACACTAACCCATCCCACCTCACCTGACCTGGGCCCACCGTCCGTACAGCCTCATAGAACTTGTTGCTATAATACCGCTCATATTAATCAAGAAAATACCAACTGTATTGAAATTATTGTCCATTATTTGAAACGTCCAACCAATAGGAATTAGTCAACTAGTCATACCGCTGCCTCCTCCTCTTCCTCAGCTAAGCATGTAACACCACGTGGTTTCTGACAATTATCACAAGAATGCACGTCAAAACTCAAGCTGACACGTCTTAAACATGCCAAAGCCTGTACGACACCCATATGGTAAGTTTATACCGATTACAATTTTCATGGCCGATCACTGATTATTTAGAAAGTCTGACCGGCCTATACTGATTTTGACTGTTTACTATTTATTAAATCATATTTAGAACTGTATTTTATTTGCTCTTATTTTGAAGGACAACAGTGGAAGTAAAGCTGGCCGGCATTGTGTGTGTGTTCTGACCTGTTGAAATTGATGTACCCTCCGTGTTCCACGCGGTGCATTTCTTAAACCAACTGTATGACATCTTGAGTGAAAATAAAACTTTGTTAGCCTTGTTGAGTCCATTATAAGTCATATGTTGGTAAGCCCTGCTTACGTTTACTTATTTAAATTTCTTTTGTGCTTTCTGGTTTAGTTGTGAGATGTTCGGAGCCGTGGTAGCTTATGCTTGGTGTAAGTGTATGGCGTAATCGTGTAACAAGCGGTCAATCGGCCTCATGTGAGGCTGTTGGGCCAATTGCCGATATAATCAATCTAGGCTACCCGGCGACGATTAATCGGTGCACCTCTACTATCAAGACCTAAGTATCCATAATGCAGTAAGGGATCAACCAAAACCTGCAGTCATGAAGATGGTTTGGTCGTCCTGCCATCTAAAAATTTGCCATTATCAAAATGAATCAGATACTTATACTTGTCTTGCAGAGAAGAGCTAAATCTCCAGACAGAAACCAGAAACCTGCTTGCTGTGACCCGACAGTGTGAACCCCTTCACCTCATCACAGGACGAAACACAGGTGAACAAGCGACTCTAGACTGTCTCCAGGTGTGAATATCAGTTTGCAAGATTGTTTCTCTTTCTATGAGTTGGTCCAGTGATGAACTTGTTACTTCACCGGGTTACAGCCTGCCTCTCCCCAAATGTCAAGTGAGCTCCGATAACATACACAACTGTTGGGCAAAGTTGTCCCGTTATGGTCTGTATTGTCCACATCAGGGGTTTCAGCTCTGGCTCCACACCGGCATGCAATTCCTTCTAGCAGTCAAGAACCCTCGGCTCTCGCCCGATCATTCTGAAGCTAAGTGGTAGCTATATATCTCATTATTGAGTGATGACTTTCCGCGTGAGACATTTTACTCATTGCAACTTTTTTCCATTTGCTCGGGAGGCGATCATTGTTGACTGTTCGTCCGCCTTTAACGCTCTATATACTGTATACTATATACCATCTCTAATATGTGCTAAATGACAATGAAATTTAAATGAAATGTTATGCGACTGTAAAAAGAAAGAAGACAACTTACCATTGTCCGTTGCCAGGAACGTGGCTTCGTATATGTTTTTTTTGACATAAGTGGACTCCCGGTCGAGCACGGCCGTGGTCACGATCTGCCCGTTGGTTCTGTTGATGGACAACCAGTCTGCAGGGTCGTTCAGCTTGGAATACCTGAAGACATCCAAGGACAGATCAATGAAAGAGTTGGATCTGACTCTCTGTGTTTACAAGCACTTGTGAATTTTTTTCTGGTGTCTGTTAATAGCTAGATCGCCGGGACACTCACACTCACACACACACACACACACACACACTCTCAACAGCTTGACCTTCACACAGTTTAATTCTTCATTGACTTTTCCTCCAGAGCCTGCAGCCTACAGTCAATTTCATCTCATTTTTCACTCCTGTGTACCAGGATTTGAAGTCAATTACCTCCTTAGTTAAGCACTGCTACTACTGCTTCCGTGTGTGTGTGTCTGTGGGTGTGTGTGTGTGTGTGCATGTGTGTGTGTGAGTGTGTGTTGCATGCGCATATTCTAGGAAGTGTTTGCTTGGGAAGACCGAATCGCCCGAAAGCTTTATATAAATCCATGCTTGGATGTTTGCAAATGTTCCGTTGGGTGGAGACGGATTGATCGGATCTCAGGACTGATTATCAAACAGCGAGGTGGGTGTGGTAGTGGGTGACAGCGTTCCCCCAGGATAAAGGAAGAGAAGAAGAAACAGGGATCATCTCCAGAAAATGAACGTGAATCTCACTCTGATCTAACATTCCTTGTTTCCCGGGCTTTTGTAGTTGTCGGCTCACTCCACATCTTCAATTCTATCTGATCTCCCTCGCCCCGCACCGCCTCACCTCATCTTGCCGTACTTTTGTATTCATACATTTTCTTATCCCCCCCCGCGTGAATCTTCTCATCCTCAGCCTGGTTCCCTTTGTGACACAGAGTTCATCGGCGGCTGTGTCTCTGGGCCAGAAGCTCCTGTTTGTGTCTGAAACGTCCCCGATGGACACGTAACACCTTCAGCTTTCACATGAAGATACCTACGACACCCCAATTACATCCCCTGAAAGAGAGCGTGGGCAAAGCCATGCTGTCGGGGGTGACACGGGCTTTCAGCTTTTAAATCCATCCGAATTAAAATGGATCTGACCTCGACCTTGCCTTTACATTTATTGGATTGTGGTGTATTCACTACTCGGCCCACTTCTTTGTCAGCATTCAATTCCGCTTTCTTTTCTACTTAGATGGTGGAGGATGATCGCCTGGAGGAGTAGGAGGAAACCCGGGCAGTCGGTTAGTGTAATCCCCTGTCCTGCAGTGAGGGGGGGGCGGGATTTTCCCAGCAGGTATTGGGCATGAAAAGGAATCACAGACACGACATTCCCACACTCTTGATGGTTTCATACAGACCCACAGACACGAACTGGCTGCCTGTGAGACCCCCACCAGCTCCACAGTGACTCAATCACAGAGCGAGGGAGGGATAAAAGAGGGAAGTAAGCGCTGGGGAGTGGGCAGGAGGGGAAAGCAGGACATGAAGAGGTGAAACGTTTGATCCGGTTTGAATACGCTCATTAAGTCCGACGCCTCGGCTTTGTCCTGAAAAGTTGACTCTTCTGTCCCGGCTGAGAAATCTAAATTTTTTTTTTTATCTCTTCATTGGAAGGCAGACAAACGTGTTTTTCAGAGAGAAAAGTGAAATGAAAGGATCTGATCGCCCGAATGCCAGGAACCCTTTTCTCCGAAAAAAGAATCAGATGGATTTAAAATAATCGAAAAGAAGAATTTTTCATTTTGAGAAATATGATTCTGCCTTCCTTGCCAACAGTTGGATGTGAAGATTAACCCATAAACATTTCTACTTCGATGGAAATCATGTGGAACATAAAATAAATAAATCAGCATCACAGTCTTTTTTTTTTTACTCAATAGCACACGATCATAAATGAAAATTGTAACTTTGCTGATTATGGTTTTACAGGAAAATTCAACAATATTTCTGGATATTAATGATTATCTATCAATTTGTTCAAAATATGTTTTATGTAATAACAAGCTATTTTATCAAGGCATCGTTAACTGGATTGAAATGTTAAAAAACAAACTTAAAATAGGCACTGCGTAAGTCAAAAGTTATAAAGTTTTATAAAATAACTTTTCATACCATTTAAAACATTTCCTCAAGCTTTAACGTCTCTCTCATGTATCTTCTTCTTTGGGTTGTTCCTTTCAGGGGTCGCCACTACGGATCATCTGTGTCCATCTTTCCCTGTATTCTGCATCTTCATCCGTCACACCAGCCAACTTCATGTCCTCTCTCACCACATCCAGAAACCTCATCCTTGGTCTTCAACTGTCTCTCCTGCCTGGCTGCTCCATCTCCAGCATCCTTCCACCAATAGATCCACTATCTCGCTTTTTCCACATGTCCAAACCATCTCACCACTCTCATGCTAAAATGCTAACACATGCTATATCCAAAGTTTGACTGGTAAAAGCTAAATTTTTGCATCAAATAGGACTAATAAAGGAAAAAAAACGCAAAGTGAAGACACCACTTTATAAGATGCACACCTTAAGGCGCCTTTTGTGAGGAGATGGTAGCTCTTCTCTGCAAGACAAGTATAAGTATCTGATTCATTTTGATAATGGCAAATTTTTAGATGGCAGGACGACCAAACCATCTTCATGACTGCAGGTTTTGGTTGATCCCTTACTGCATTATGGATACTTAGGTCTTGATAGTAGAGGTGCACCGATTAATCGTCGCCGGGTAGCCTAGATTGATTATATCGGCAATTGGCCCAACAGCCTCACATGAGGCCGATTGACCGCTTGTTACACGATTACGCCATACACTTACACCAAGCATAAGCTACCACGGCTCCGAACATCTCACAACTAAACCAGAAAGCACAAAAGAAATGAAGACAATTCCCTGCTATTTGCGCCTGACGGGAGGACCGACAAAGAAGGCTAACCTTATATGGCCCTATTGGTTGGGGCATTAAAACAGTGAATAACAACATGCTGTTTTTTATTTGTGTACAAATTAAAAAGAAGCCATATAACTCCTTTTTTTAAATTAGCTCAGAGGTGATCAAACTGTACGGCTGGATTTATCGTACTTTTCAGACCCAAGCTACAGCTGTTTCCTCTTTTTTTCGCGTCTCTATGCTAAGCTAAGCTAATTGCCTTCTGGCTTCAGCTCCAGCTTTATCTTCTTTTGTGGAAAACAGTGCTGTAATTGAGACTTTCCCCACATAACAGTCTATAAAATACCCCCAGACCTCATCCCAGCCTTATACGGCGGGACAGCCCAGGAGGCGGTGTGCTCCCTGGTGATAAAAGCCACAACACAAATCTTTGCTCACAAAGCCGTGAGCGCTCTGTCCACCGCCGCACTTTTTATTCAAAGTCTCCTAAACAGCCCTCAGTGCAGACGCACTAAACCTGAAGCAAATTAATTCCCTGAGTGGACAGACTTTGCAGCCAAGCTCATTTCTAACACACTGACTTAGATAATCCATTGCTTTATTAGTTCTGTTCTAACAGGAAGCACCAGATAATTTATGAACAGAATAAGTTTGTAGTTTTTTCATTTCACTTTTTAGGACCCAGTAAACAATAAGGCCCGTCTGGCCAGTAGAGTTCTGGCTTTGAAATCATCCATACCCGTTTCCCACCAAGGAGAACCAAGTGCTAGTTCTTGGCTGGTTCTTAGTTGGCGAACATATTAACTCTTCAATGTCCTCTCTTCGAAAAAGAAATGTGGAAAAATTCTATATTTTATTCCTTTTGGGTTTTTATTAATTCTATATATTTAATGAAAAATACAGGTTTTCTTTCCATATTTTTTTACAGCGCAGTGGGTCACTGACTAGCTCACTGACTAGCTCACTGACTTTGGTGCAGGAGACTGGAGTTCGAAACCCAGAAAGTGGGCGTGGCAAATATCCAGAGTGGACCCTTAAGCAAGGTTCTTGGTGCTACCAGCCTACCCAGCCCCATCTAGTGCTGGTCCCAAGCCTGGATAAATATGAGGGTTGTGTTAGTAAGGGCAACCGAAGTAAAGACCTATGATCTGCTGTGGTGACCCCTTCAAAGAAAAAGAAAAAGTTGCTTTGCATTAATTCAACAACTTAAACATTAAGAATCTTTTAGCACAGCTTGATTTTAAACAGTAGAAAAATCCCACTTTTAAAATTATCTCATGGTGAAACTTTTAACCTGCGGCGTCCCACATGGCTCAATCCTTGGCCCCTTTACTCTTTGGCTCATAAAATGCTTCAACAGACTCGTATTATAAACAGGTTCAGTCACATTTTTCAAGAAGAAACAGACTCAAAGGTGCTCAAACAAACAGTTGAGGAGGACATTAAAAAGATTAAGAACTGCTTTGCTTTTCAATCATCTCTTTGAAGATACACTACAGGATTTACGTGACTCCACCGGCACCCAAACATGAACCGTTTCACTGGATTCAGTTGATCGCCGTGACCACTATGGGCGACTATTACTGACTTCTACGCCATTTTATTCTTCGCTATTCTTAGTATTCGTTTCTCAATCCTACTACATACGCTACTCGGGGCTCTCCTCCGGTTGTAATACAGCGAGAACAGCTGGACGTATAAGGCCTGGCGGGTTGTTGAGCTTAGTGAGCAGCAGGGAGAGGTGTGACATTTATTTTTCAAATCCCTGACCTTGATGATGAAAAATGCATGTCTGGAGCTTCGCCGAGGCAGTTTGGGTAATCATTTATGCCAGTGTCTCCAGTCCCATGTCTCGACCTAACAGGTCAGGTTTGACAGGTGAGGAATGATGCGCCGCCGTCTCTCCTGACACCCCCACCACTCTGATTCTGTCCTCATTGGCTCCTCCCGCCCACCCAACAGGTCACTGTCACTCTGACCCTGCTTTGATAAGCACCTGTCAAGTTCAAACCTTGACCCGGAGTCAGCTCTCCGACGAAAACCCCCCCTTCTCCACGGTCCCTCAAGTCTTTTTTTCACCTCTGTTTTATGGCCCCTCTAAATCTTCTCCTTGTCTCCTTTCTCTTTATGTATCTACGCCATCCATTTACCGAGACACGCGTCACTTTGTCAAATACAAAGACATATGCCATCAATTACATGTAACCAAAACCATGGGGTCATCGCTAAGTGTCTCCTCCATGCAAAAAAAAACATGTCAGCTAGCTGTTTGATTGATGCGGTTAGGGGGTATGCACACTGAGAACCGTTACGTGGGCTAAAAGTACAAAAAACAAGATTGAAATCAGTGAAAAGAGGGTTTTAGATCATTTGCAAGGCATTGTGAAAAGCTGTATTTAGTTAAGTTGGGTAACAGTCTAATGCAGATACCACTTAGGAAAACTATGTAAAGCAGGGGGCTTCCTGTCCGGATGGATCCAAATGAATGAGGCGATGGTAACATTTTCCTTTCTCATGTGGTGACAGTAGAGGAAGGAGATTAAGTTTGCGCTTGTGTTAAGGAGACCAGGACAGACCACAACGGGCTAAATAACGGTCAACTTCATTCCAAGACGGAAAGTACTGCAGTCTGGCACAAGCCATGGAAAAAACCAGGGAGGAAACCAAATAGGTCAAGATGAATCAAACAGTGAGAGAGAAGATACAGGGAGAAGAGGGAGAGAGAGAGAGAGAGAGAGAGGGAGAGAGAGAGAGAGGGAGAGGGAGAGAGCGCAGCTGTTGACTTTGGCATCCTCCTAAATGATAGTGTACACCCAATTTACTCTCATTTGCTGTGAAATTAGCTGGGAAATTTGTTTAGATCTTTTCCCAAGAGGTAATGGAAGGGGCTGCTGGAGTGCAAGGGTTGGACAGAGGCAGTAAATCACACCGGTACACTTGGGTAAATCTATAAGGACACTCTGCATGTGACCACGAGTGAGAACTCCGTGTGATCCTAATGTGAAAGCTTTTCTCTCGTTAGCGTCGATACACAGCAAAGTGTACTTAATAGATTACCTCCACACTTTTTAAGGGCCATAATGCAGTCACTGCTACTGTCAGGAAGACAGCAGGACTGTGGGAAGGTCTGCTGGTCATTTAAAGGTGGGTTAGCTTCTAAAATCCAGGGAGGCTTAATACTGCAGGTGGATGTATTGCTGTGTCAGGCGTTTGGGCTGGAGCCAGATGTTGTCTTCATTCCCCCCCGCCCCGCTACATCTCTCCGCTTCTTTCTCTAACTGCATGCATGCATGTGTGCAAGTGTGCATGGATGCATGCGTGCGTATGTGTTGGAGTGTGTGTGTGTGTGCGTGCGCTCCTAAACGAACTGTAAACGCTCATGCAACCAACAGAATGGAAACACTTCTGATGACCCCAGAGGCTGCTGCTCCCTATTAACCCCACCCGCCTTCCTCAGAGTTCTCTTCTGGCTCATAAACTTTGCACACTGAGACTAGATAGATAAGGGTTGCCAAAAAAGCAGTGCCTTCATTGAACTTTGACCCCTTGATTACTGACATGGGACATATCCAAGATGATTTTTATGCTGCTGCTGGTGCATATGGAGACCAGGCTTATACTTCCTGCGGGTTCTCGCCTCACATCAATCAGATGGTTCTTTTCTGAGTCGGGGGAAGTAGGCGATTTTACACAAGGAGAAAATTAGAGCGATGGCGTGCAATTCAAAGATCGCATTCACGTTCTTTAGCCCGGCGCATTGACGTCAGTACCTGATTGTCTGCTGCATCTGCAGGCGGTCAGGATCTGAGGCGGAGAAAGTTGTCAGACTGGTTCCAGCTGGGACGCCCTCCTCGAAGCGGATGTGTTTGGGGTTTGTTGGAAAGTATGGAGGTTCGTTGACGTCCTGAACAGATATGGTGACGCCTGCTGTGGACTGGAGGGAGGACTGGATGCCAGTTGCTAAGTGGGCCTGGTTGGACACCACCACTGTCAGCATGAAGGCTCGGTTCATCTCGAAGTCAACCGGCTGGAGGAGGGAAGGACATTAACCACAGTGTGTGAGAAGAGACGGCTAAACTGAGTTCAATAAAATATATATACGGGACAGAAACATTATGAAACTACGAAATAAAAATACACATAGTGTATGATTCATAGTGTATGATAAGGATTCAGGACACAGAGTGTGTCCTGAATCCTTGCGCAGCCCAGAGGATTCAACTCGGCTCAGCCGCCAACCTCCTTCCCATCAGCCGCAGAGGGAAAGAAGCTGGCGGCTTTGAT
Source organism: Lophius piscatorius (assembly GCA_009660295.1). NCBI lineage: Eukaryota > Metazoa > Chordata > Actinopteri > Lophiiformes > Lophiidae > Lophius > Lophius piscatorius. Next base: position 90,768 of record VRLP01000307.1, read on the forward strand.
GAGTTGAATCCTCAGGCTGCATCACAGCGCCTTTCCCCCCGCCTACATTCTTCACACCTTTAAAAGACAGAAATAGATCGTAGATTATGTCCATAAAGGGGGGACCAAATTGTGTAGAATAGTAATGTTGCAAAAATACCATCCACAGACATTTTTGAACGAAAAATTGCATTATAAAATAACAATTGAGGTTGTAATTTTATTTTACTTTACTTTGATTTTTCACAATTTAATAATCACTGTCATACCACAAATATGGAAATTCTGTCATGCACAGACAGAGTAATCTTTAACCCCATCACTCATGAGTGTTTATCGACTTTGCATTGGAGAAGGTCCATAAAGCTCTACTTCACTAAATGGGATTCAATGGAATTAACCATCTGCGCTTGGCAGATATTAATCACAGACCCTTATTAAATGTGGAATTGTTTGTGGACATACCCTATATATCCAGGTCCAGTACTTATGCTACTTTGTCTGTGGTCAAAAATCAGATGAATCTCCATAATAGCAGGAATAAAGGCTTTCTTTACTCGGTCAGCATTATTGATTTACAAGCCAAAAGCTTTTCTCATCTTGAATGGTGATTATTGCTGCTATTAGCAGAATTATCGCTGCTGTTACTTTACTATGAACAAGCCAGGTATCCGAGTACCGGGGGTGTTCTGTAAAGGTTATGTTGATTATAATGTTAAAAGCCTTGTCAACATTCTCTTTCTGCCCGTGTCTGGGGAGTGTGTGTTGAGCCTTGTTGATGATAAAGGACATGATGAATGAACAGATGCCGTGTCAAAGTGGTCCCCCAATGGATTGGACCCATATTCAGTCTTAACAAAAACACACACACACACACACACACGCACACACACACAGATACACACATACATATCCTGGCAGAGGCAACAGGGCTTATGCTATTCACAGGATGCTGTCATGGCTCTGTCTTTTGAGCGAGTGCCTGTTTGTACGTGTAATCAGGCAGGGGTTTTACTGGCTGAGCCTAAACCAGAGTGACAGATCTGTCCTCCTCTAATGAAGACGACACGATCAGGTTCACGTAACGACGACAACAACAACAACAACAAGCACGGAAATGAAAAAGGGATCAAATATGCCGCTTGTAGGTACGCTGGCACATATCTAAATAGACGGATGATGTTCGCCGCCACAAAGCTGGTGTCTGTGGTGTCGCTGATGATGTCAACGATTATCAGCACATTTGCATGTCACCAGGGATGCTTTGCGTGGACACGGATGGGATCCGGCCAAGTTGACGAGAGCTCGGAATTGGCTGTTTATGCGCGTCAATTAGTTGGTATTAGAGTGTGTGAGGCTGCGTGTGTGCGTCTACAGAGATGTTTGTTAATGCAAGCCCAGGGGTGTGAATTCCTGTATGACCCCGGGGTACGCTGGGAGCCCATCTACAGGCAAACCACGCTCAAGGCTCTTTGATTTGCAGCCAGAGGTATTCCAGGCACAAGGAGGTCTAGCGTATAGCTTTAGGCGAAAACACACACACACACACGCACATATACTCAGACACACACTTCCTGAGGGAAGCCAGAGGGGTGAGAGGTCAATAACGTGGTTCACATCTTATTCCCATGGGCCATCACATCATGCATGCCCGCGGTATCGCTTCACTCGCTCCTCTCTTTCCCTTTTACTTAATTTGTTCCAGCTGACACCAACTTCCCGCCCCCTCACCTCTGCCCTAACCCCCACCCCCACCCCCAGTGATCTATGCTCTCCGCGGTCTCGCTCAATCCTCAAAAATACGTCCCCCACTCGCTCCTCTCCCCGCCGCTCCTCCCCTGTCATCTTTCATACTTATCATAAGCCGTGATTTACATATCTTAATGACTCACTGGAACCGAGCGGCTCTGTTTGTGTGTTTTTATGCCTGTCTGCTGGCTCTGTGACCATGCAGCGGATGAAAACGCGTCTCACAAACTCCTCGGAGAGCAGCGTAAGTGTGTGACATGTTCCAGTTAAGACCTCAGCCCTTGTTTACAAAGGATCCCGGGTCTCTCATGGGAGATAGGCCCATACCTGAGTGTTGATGCGAATCAATGTGTCTATACAAGCAGCCCGCGGACGCCGTGGTAAAAGCAGGCACACCAAGGCATCCTTCCTGAGGCTTCTCAAATTCACTGGAGCGCGCTGAGACCCTCTGTTTACTTGTTGAGACAGTATATTTCTTGTTTCTTCCCAGGGGGTGTCCTGTCTCTCATTTTATGATTTCATGATAACCTCCCATGGGTCTCTATAGGAGCTTACGGCGACTCGGCTGCCTGCTGTATTTTACATCAGGGACTGAGAGGAGTGCATTATAAAAGGCAGTCATCTAGAGATAATGAACAGAAGCAAAATGCCAATGCTCATTGCTCTGGGTGCTGTGGGAATTATACAGAGAGGTTATTGCTATTTAAAAAAAAAAAAAAAAGATTGCACAATGTGATTTGCAAGAGTCCTACGCACAAGGGGGACACCACTGGGTTCTGAGGGTCATGCAAATAAACAAGCTGTTTCTGTAAAAACCATATAATATTGTAAGCATATTTACAAGGAGCCACCCATGGAAAACACAGGAAATAAGGTCACATGTTCTCTCTCTTGGTCTTTATCCTTTGTTCTCTACTGGTGCTTCTAAAAAAAAGAGAGCCTTGGACCCGGCTGATTCCAGACCAAATCACAATCATTGGTAACCAGGTTTTTGACTTCCGGCTTTTTGTTTTTCTAAATTATACCCATCCCATAGACCACCTTTCACGCAAACTTTAGACTCACTACACACTGAGAACTACACGGAGTATTTTAGAGATTTATTAAGTTGTTTTTTTTCTGTCCATCCTGCTCTTTAGTTTTTCCCCAAATGTGATAAAACCCCCTCTGGACATCCTCCGTCAAGTTGTTACAAGACACGGCTTTGTTGCTGCTGTCATTTACCGCAGCAGCCAGAACATTATGAGTGTATAAAAACTGTTGCCTTTGTAATTGAGAAATCAATACCTAATTTGCTACAGCGGTCTCACCATCCATTGTGTTTAAGGCTGTGCGTGAGTACAAGGGCCATTTCTGAAGGGCACAGAAGCTTCCAATCTCATGTGGTCATAAAGGGAGATTATGAAAGGCAAAGAGCCCAGCCTGTCGCCATTTAACTATGTAGTTTATTATTATTGCTTTAATACAGAGGATGTCTCACATTGGAAACAGAATACGGGATGAAATCGTAGCCCGAAGCTGAGAATCCTACCTTCACCACGGTGACCATGCCATCGTTGCTGACAGGGTCAGTGCGGATGCTGAAGTGCCCAGACGGGTCGCCGCTGATGATCCTGTAAATGGCGTTCCAGTTAGGTGAGTGCGGTTGGTCAGCGTCAATCACCGTCAGATTAGCCACCACGACATCCACCCGGTTCTCTGGGACCTCGCCGGAGAACTGCAGGAAACAGAGTGAAATGTTAGCTCAGGATCTTGGAGATCTAGATCAGGAGAGACTATCCTCTGGTAGACTAGGGACGGAGTTAAATACCGCTCTGATAATCCTAACCTTTCACTCATTGTCGGTCTCAGTTACCTTCTTCTTCACGGCCTGGGGAATTAATTGATATCAGCTGCACTCATTCAGGAAACCTCATCCATCCAATCACTGTCACACCTTTATGCTAAGTCCATCATCATCAGCTGTTGTGTGTAAATAAGACTCTCTCTCCGTCTATCCGGTTATATCCCCGAAAAGTCTGGGGGTGTTATGGAATCATCATGGCCGCCGCCTCCGCCACAGATCCTTCGTGTTAACGCGATAACACAAAAACTATTTCCTGGATCATATATTAATTTTATACCAGCTAAGACCTTAATGTGAGGAAGAACTGGAGTGATTTTGGGAAAGGTCAGTTTTATTTTTTCAACCAAAAGGGGAGGGTCTTTGTCCATAATTCCTCAACCATTGGTCTGATTTAGTCTAAATTTGATGAATAGACTTGAAGGGATCCATCTTGTATAGATTATGTTTTACTGTAATAGTTCATATTTTACTCACTAGGGAGAGCTTTTCAAAAACCACCACATTTAAGACATAACTTCCTAACCGTTGGTCTCAAATGTAGATCCATGAATTTTTTTTCTCATGAAAAGTCTAAATATTCCTAAAGTTCCTTTATTACTTTATTTTTCTTTTCTCGGTGCAGGTTTTCAAGTAGAGTAAGTTTAATGAGCTCTCTTTCACCACAAGAAAGTAGTAAACAAGCACCGACAATCACATGTACGCAATTCCTGTTTCCATCTTTTGGGTTTTTCTGCATTGCAAATGCATATTCTTGAAGAGCAACGATATTTAATTCCCTTGAAAGCCAAACGGACAAAGGAGGGGCGGGGGATGAGTAGCACCAGTAGTGGGGAGAGTTAAAACAGCTGTTAGAGCATATATGAGTGGCTTTTAGTAGTCCAGTGCTGTGCAAAGACATGTGCTTCGTCCTGATAAGCCTGATGAGGAGTGAGCCGCCGTCAGTCATGCGTCTGTTATTGTGGGGGATTGATACAAGCTGCAAAGGCTCAGCGGATAAAACCCATAAACACAGACCAACAACAGCAATGACTGTAACATTACCTGACAAAACACAGCCACTCCCCCCCTTTGAGTCTTAACCAACCACACGCGGGGGGAGGGGTCGATCATGGTGCCGTGTCTTCCCCTCGTCTGGAGGCAACAGGCATGTAGCGCCATACTGCCACTGTGTCACCATGGATAACAGGCAAGAAAGAGCCGCTGAGCCGCTTATGTGAATGTAGGATATCAAAGAGCAGAGCCAGGGACCAAACATTTCAACAGACCATAATACCCTTCCTGGCAGACCTCGCATCAGTCAGCAAACAGCTGACAGCCGCGGACAGATTAGGAGGCCGCGTCAGGAGAGCTGTTCAGAGACTCAATGACATTCTTAAGACAACAGACAAGTCCTGGTGGTCCTGATGCACTGCCTACATCGGATAAGTGGGCAGGCTGTCGTATGTTAGTGCCAGAACCCGAGCGTGCGTCTGTGTGTTTGTGCGTGTGTGCGCAATTGAGTGCTTTATTACCATGGCTTGTTTGAGGGACTCCCCAACGCCAATTCAATAAACCAGAGCTTCAGAGATGGCCCTTGAGCTCCTAAGGGCCACTGGGAATCGTCCTTCTCAGAACACAGTAGCAGCAGAGGGCAAGAGTTAAGCAGACATGATGGACGACTCTGAGGGGCCCGCCAGCACTCCTACTGTGAAAACCTCACTTTAAGATTGTTCCTCTCATCACCTCCTCATAGTGTGGGTGGAGTGGGGCGTCATCAGCATCCAAACATTGGAAAAGTGAGAAGGAGAACCGTATCGAAATCTTCCCATCGGTATAACAATTTCCTTTCCTCCAGTTTGAACTTTAATATTATCAGTGCCGTCACCTGACATATGGATTTCAGACCGTGCAAAAAGCAAATTAGAGAGGCTCAGGAAGTCAATCATGGATCCCAAAGGACTTTTTGAAAAAGTACATTCCAATCATTGAAAATAAATACAAGTCATCAGTTATGTCAGATTGAAATGACTGAACTGTTCAACATTTGCTTGAACTCCTATTTTGAACAGGTTGGATCTGGATCGAAACGCGGGAAATGAACATTTTTGCATGTCTACGCTGAAGAGGTGACATTCACGGTTACAATAGAGAACAAGGACATTTGTCTCCAGGAACATGAATATAGCGGCACAGGAAAAACCCAACTGACGCCGATGTGGATGGACCATCACAGCCGTTACAGTGAATGTGAGCAAACTGACATGAAAACTACCTCAATTCAAATACGCCTAAAAATGTACAATCAGGCTATGTGAAGAAAGAAATTACGAGATGCATGACTTTAGAGCTTTTTGAAAGCATGTCTAAAATATCAACGAATTCTATTTTGCAGTTTTTGGAAACATCTGGTTGGATCATAACCTCTGAATGTAAGCAGAATGAAATGAAATTGCTTGGATTCAAATGTGCCTAAAAGTGCTTGAAGGAAATAATAATACACTATTTAAATGCAACAGAGCCCCTAAAGTCCCTTTTTCATTTCCTCGCATTCCATTTTATTCAGCGAATATTGGAGTTAATATACATAGCGATGTTGTTCAAACTGTAGTTGAGGGTTTAAGGATTCCAAGGGGAGGACATATCGTCCATTACTTAGTCAAATCAGAACACAGACAAAAGGCTAGCCAACCTTACTTCCGCTCTAGTCCATTAAAATAAGAGCACCTCAAATAGACTGCTCAACAATATTCTAACTGCTCTTACACATAGATATGGGATCGTCATCAGCAGGAATCATTATTATCTTATGCGCACAAGATTACTATGTTGCCAAAAGATAATAAGTCCGGGTCACTTCAGGTGCTTCTTAATATGCCTCCTTTGGCGGGGGTATAAACATATTTTTCCCCATAGAACTAGAAGTGTCCATCTTTTGTCGCACGCCTTTGCTCTTCATCAGCAGGCGTCCTACTGGACCATCATGGAGAATTAGAAAGCTGAGCCTTGAGGCGAAACTCAATTTACCCTTTCTCGGCTTTAGAAGGTTGGGAAAGGAATGGCTGCTGCTTCATAATGAAAGGAGTCCAGTTGAGGTTTTCGGGCATCTGATTAGGATGCCTTCATAGTGCCTGCCTTCGGTATTTTCCAGGGCAGGTCCGAGTTAGACTAGAACCTGGGGAACACCCATGGCTAACTGGAGCAACTGCAACTCACAGCAGGTCAGGGGACGCCTCAGGATGAGCTTCAGGAAGAAGGGACATCTGAAATTCTCTGCTTTGGCCTGCAGCCACCAAGGAAAGATCCAGGAGGAGGAGAAGAAAGTGGGTGTTTGGATGGATTAAAGGATGGGGGGGCTTTGTCATGTATTTGTTATAGATTGTAATTGAACTCTTGTCATTTTATGAAGAAAACATTTCAGTCTCTGTTGCATAAATGTCCTGACTCTTCTTTCTCTCTCTCACTGTCTTACCAAGCGACGCTGCGCTGACTTTCTCTTTTCGGTTTTTGAAGTACAAAACAATCTGCACTAATTGCGTCTTTCAACGGTGAATTTTCGAATGTCCCTGTCGTTTTTTCAGCCGAGGCTTATATTTGTCCACGACCAGGTAGCTTCTCTCTCCACCATGGCGTATCTTGTCCTCTACTCCTGAACTAAGAGGAAGTGGAGCGGAGCTCTTGGACCCATTTTGTGATTAGCAAAGTGCCACTTGCTTCGCCGTGGGGCTCGACAAAGCCACTCTTGCCAAAATCCGCAACCTTCTGTCTCTATTTTCGCAACATGGAAAAACTAAAGGAGGCAAGAGAGGGAGAGGAAAGGTGACAGATAACTACATCATTGCAACTGAAGGCAGTAAATGAGGGGCACCTTAAAAACATTGTGCACAGTAATGACCTTGATTGCGTGGCTGTAGCTCGCCCTACGCCGACGCCGCCCAAATACAAAGCGAGGTGCAGCCGTTGTAGCAAACAAAATAAACGTGTTGCTCTATTCAAGCTATCTCACCTGCGTGAAATAATGCAAAGCGTCTGCGCGGCATCGTCATTCGTACACAACTTCTGCCGCCTTGAAAAAAAATAGGCCAGCCTCTGATAGGCGTGATGAAATATTAATCATTAACATTAAAGACAAACTCCCCAAACTTTATATTTCTGGGACATGTTAAAAGATCTATGGGGTTTATTACAAACACTAAATATTTGCATAATGGCCCGCATTCTCAATAAATGGCTTTTATGTAATCTCCCCACTAAAGTGAGTGATTTATGAGGGGAGTGGGTGAGAGTGTTCTGCTCATCCTGGATCCAGAACCTCCACTAAAGTTTATCATCAATATACATGATAGTATTAACTTCCTTCGGCGCGTATGATGGAAATGCACTTAAACATGGCGGCATAGCGTCGGAGAATATGAATGCATTAGCAGCCGCGGTCATCAATATGCCGCCATCAGGAGGGAACCTTAAATCAAAGGGAGATGCCGAGTCAGGAAAGGCCTCTGATTTACAGCGGGGCATGTCTCTGCTTTATCACCGCTGCTGTGAGAAAAATCTCCTGTGACCAAATAATCCTTCATTTCTTTCTCCTCTCATCACTTTTCCCCTCTCTTCATTTTTTTTTTTATCGCAGAGTCCGCATGGTGGTCCACTCATCATCTCCTCTTCTGACTTTGTTCTCCTCTGGCTCACCATCTCCTTTGAGTCCATTTTTTATTTTTTTTTTCATTTCTTCCACTGCCCCTTCATTCGTGCATTTCCTGCGGCGCATGATGAGCTCCATGGATGACACATGCTTACCACCAGCACTAATTCATCATCATCATAGGGTCTCCATGGCCCCCGGGGCAAATGCTAATGCTGGCCACCTCAAAAAAGCCGAGCCCACTGTACTGCTGATATAACCTCAGCCGGCAGCTGCAGAGTGGAAGCACCTTATCTACCCATAATGCCCGTCATTTCATCGCTTTCATCACGTCTGATAAGCAAATCACACAAACCCATTAATGTGGCCTGGAAGGGGAATCTTTTTTCATCTTACCATGAAATACATGCACACACTGACTCTATTTGACCACATTTACATCATTAATGTAGTGTATATATCTGCGTGGTCAGTTAAAATAAAAACAAGACCAAAAAACATGCACATAATAATCTCCATTATTACATCCCTGGAAAATGATATTATGGAATTTACGCCGCAAATCCCTTTTTTTCCCCCACTTTTGTGTGTTTTACTCCTAAACCTTTACATGGATCATTTTCAAATTGTATAACCACAGAGACCTTTGTGCTAGGAAGAACTGGATTGATGATGCTTAACGTCGGTTGAGCTTCATCTTCAACAGTTTTATGGACCAAATTTCTTAACCGTTGGTCGGATTTAGTCCAAATTGGGTGCATATGAGTCGACTCAAGAAGGTCTGTCTTTGCAAATAACATATGCTACTCTAGTAGTTCATGTTTTACTCAACAGGGGGAGTTTTTCATGAAAAATAAAAAGCTTTCCAGCCATAACCCAAAAAGAATTTCATGGATCATTTTGACATTTTATACCCACATTGACCTCAGTGGCCAGAAGGACTGAACGGATTTTGGGAAAGGTCGGTTGTATATTTCCAACACTAGGGGGAGCTTCATCTCCAAAGGCTTTCGGGACATCATTTCTCAAACCCTTGGCTCGATTTAGTCCATATTGGTGCATACGAATAAACTCGAAGAGCACCATCTTGTAAACGTTGTGATTTACTCCAATAGTTTGTATTTTTCTCACTTGGCGGAGCTTTTCATGAAAAAAAGGAACAGTTTTGCAGGAAATAACTTCACATTTATGTTTGAGGAGTTCAATCAGGGGGATTGTTTGTACAATGCAGCGGAGCGGGGGCTTTTAAGGGATGTACCAATGACAGCATAGGCCTCGTTCCACTTTTATGAACAGAAACAAGTACAGCTGCATCTGCAGGTGTTCTAACTAAACATTTAGCAGCACAGAGGGATGCGACCAGAGTTGGGATGATACATATAGATGGATGGATGGACAAGTTTTACCCTTAATTACCCCCCCCCCCCTCGGCGCAGCCATAAAACATGCCCAACTTTTAACGCTGAATCTTAAGCTTCACTAATTTCTTTAATGATGATGCCACAGAATTACCCTACGCTACATATAGCCCATTACCCCGGACTTGTAATTTTCACCCTGCACCCAATAATGACCTTCTGTAATGTAATCATCATTCTAAATATCAGTATCGTGACAACAATCATTAAAGATTTGCTGGCTCGAGTGTTCCTGCTGATGAAAGTCAATGATATGGATTTATTTTTCTCTCTATGTGTGTGTGTGTGTGTGTGTTTTGCTTCATGAGTACGTACTCTTTGAACCTAATAACCCCTCCTCACTGTCCGGGTGTAAATCTCCCACTCTCATAACATAACACTTTATTTTAGTCATTTCCTTCCATCCTTTTTTTTTTTATCCTCTGTTTTAATTTTTTTCATTCTACTCATCCATCCCATGCTTTTCTCTGAATGTCCTTCCCTGTTGGTAGAAACTCACAGTTCTGGAGGTCAGCATGGGCGGGTTGTCATTAATGTCCGTCACGGTGATGATGGCGGTGGCCGTGTTGGACAGGCCAAAGTTCAGGTTGCCCTCCATGTCCGTGGCTTGAACGATGATGGTGTACTGGGAGACTTTCTGTAGAAGGCAGACACAGAATAAACCATGATGAGCAGCCTCCTAACAAAGAGCTTTCTCTTCCTGGAGTCTAGCGCCGCCGCCGCGGACTGTGACTCCCCAGAGGAACAAACTGTTAAGGCGGCGTTCTCTCCCGTAGTAACTGCCCATGGTCTTATTTAAAGAAAACCAAACACACACATATTCGCAAGGGTGAAGTCTTTTATTAGAAATAATTGAAACCTCCTCAGCAGAACGTCTCCAGACTTCACACCATCTAGAGGCAGCAGGATGAATCCTCCCCTCTGGTGCGAATAGAAAGCCTTGACAAAGACGGACAGATGTGAGGACGGCGATCCGGCTGACTGAGACTAATAGACTATGAAGCGATAATATGAGAGGAGGCCTTTCGTTCAATCTTTTGAAATCACACTGCGTAACGCCAATTGTGACTGAAATATGCTTCTCCAATAGTTACTCCTGTTCTTGAGTTAATTTATGCGCTTTTAGCCATCCCTCCCTCTCCCGGTCCGAATTCCAGAATGCAGCTAATGGGCTGGGGGAGGAAGGGAGACCCTGAGCCGCCTGTCTGTATAATGTCTCTCGTCGCTTAGATTCCCCGTTACATTCCCAGTTTCTCTCTCTCACCTGCTAATTACCGGATAAATATCCCAATTAGGACCGTCCGCCACATCCAGAGGATGAGACAGTTCCTCTCGACGCCAGAGAAGACGCTGAACTCCAACCTTGTGCACGCGCTCATTAACACCCGTAAAAGCACACACGTGAACATACGCGCGCACACACCTCCGTTTTCTTCGATCTTGCCGAGCGCCGGCGCTCTACCGACTGTCCCGCCCGCCATTACACGGCCTACACACAGCACTCACTAATTAGATAAGGGAGTAATTATTTAGAGCTCCGCAGAACCTCTCAGCATCGCCACAACGCCGCCGCATAGCCGCATAGCCCTCCAAAGGATTGAGTTGTTGCTTCTGTCAACAAGCTCTTAACAAGTCCACTGCAGTCCAGAAGTTCAGGGGAGAGAATCAGTGAGGGATTTGGGAAAAGTTGGGGGAGGAAGACATTTCAAAAGGGAAGAACAGAGGAGAGGAGACGAGGCAGTCTAGGTGCAAGCAGGGAGGACTACCAAAAATAGACGCTTTTTGTTTTATTCATCTTTCCGTGGCGCCTCACACCTCCAGCACCCCGGCCCGGGAGGGGAGGGGGGATGCGGAAAACCTTCAAGATATTCCCTTAGAACAAATTTTTTTTTTTTGGTAGAGACATAGGTTAGTGTGTTTTTACAATATACATAAAAACACAATGTACACTCATGGAAGTAGATGTGTTTATGTCTGTAAGCATATATTGTATCGTGTTTGTGTGTTCTCTTCTACAAAAATGTTACTTTTGTTTAGATTTAGTCCGGATTCTCCTCCCTATAAAGAGGGAGTTGAAATTTTAAATGTTTTGGGTCTTATTTGACACAAAGACAAGTGTTGAGTTTTTTTCAAATATATCATGCCGTTATTATCGATAAGATTTTTTCATTTTACATCAGATTGTTTGATCTTAATCGGATGAAGGACAGATTGAATGGCTGATAAAAGTAAGGAACCCGCCAAGAGATAGTTTAAGGAATCTTTTGCTCCGGTAGTCCATCACACCTCTGACTGATTACGTTTTTCTCGTCATTTATTTTCATCTTTATTTTTTCCATTTAGTCAAGGTTAGTTTATAATGGCAGCACTGTCTCCTCTTCGTCATGCAAAATAAAAACCCCATCAACACCACGTACATCTATCTTCATCATTGATGTGACATTTTGTCTTTAGAGCGAGCTAAGATTTTCAAAATGAGGTCATTTTTTCTTGAATATGTGAATTATGAGTCAGACTTAGTTCAAAGTTTAGAACCAGATTTAGGATGAGATAAGTCTAAGTTGAGGTGAGGCATGAAAGCGTAAAGATTTACATTTCTGACAGAATATGGCTGGTTCTCAACTCTATATATTCCCTATAAAGACGTTAACTCTTAAATTGGAATGGAATATAGAGGTGTCATCTGCATAATGACACGTGACATGGAGCTCTGCATTAATCTGGTAACAATAACTAAACCTGATATCTTGATTCTGACCTTATAAGGATCAGATCTACAAATAACATTTGATACACAAATTACAAACTAGGAATTTACACTCGACATCCCATAATAATGAATCAGATGATCCATCCTGATTACTTTGTCTTTATACACTGTTTAGTGGCGGCAGCGTCACACAGTGGTGTTATAATATCGGGAATATTATGGATCATCATCATCACTTCCACCTCCGCCGCAGATCCTTCGTGTTAGCACGGTAACTCTAACTATTATATACTAACTATTTCATGTATCATTTTAAAATTTTATACACCCATAGATCTAAGTGGGCGGAGTAACTGGATTGATTTTGGGAACGTTCGGTTGTATATTTCTGACAATTGGGCCATCATTTTTCAACACAACTTCTTGAGGCGGATTGCTTGTACAACACATGGGGGTTGGGGGCTTTTTGTGGATATACCCTTGCTTTTGGGGACGACAGCGTAGGCCTTGTTATTCTTTAAATATATTTTTTGGCTGTTTAGCCTCTATTTGAAAGCACGGGGGAGCGAGACAGGAAACAGAGGAGAGAGAGAGAGAGGGATGAGCCAACCGGGCGTCATTGATCCGAGAACATTTTAGAGTAATTCAAGTTGAAAAAGGCCAACAGAAATGAGTAATAATCAGCCACTTCTTGGCAGTGGAAACAAGTTATGACCTTTTAAAAGCTCCCTGCGGAGTTTTCTTGTGAACTGACAGAATTTATGTTAATAATCACTATTTCATTCCTCCTAACACAAAGATGTTTTTTTTAAAAATGCTCCATTCTGCACTGTTGCAAGCGATCTTCCCTCTTTCCTGCCTTTGTCGGCGCATTGCAGCTCGTCTTGGCAGCCTGTCCTCCTGTTGATTAGGAGAATAGTGTGAAACCATTGGCAGAATCGAGCGTGGAGAAACAACTCCATAGGACAAATACGAGTGTAAAAGTCCACGGGGGAACCCGCGAGTTCATAGGAGGAACTTCTGAACAAACAGCTTAAACAGCTCGCATTTGGAGTTGTGTTCCTGGACACCTGACAATTATATCTATCCGATATCCATTCTGTTTCCGCCCGGCTTTCTGCCCCCACCAACTCCAGTGAGAAATATCTACCTCCTTAGATGCCAAATGCTGTTGATAATTAGTTAATGAGTTCATAATTTAATCAACTTCTCGTTTCAAAATGATTAATATTGAAATACAATTTTTACTGATCCATATCAAATCTTCTAAAATCAATCTTGATATTATTTAATTGAATATTTTAGCATGAAGTGCCTTTGAGCATGGCCCTAAACCTCGATCTTCTTCAGTGTGTGTAGAAAATGAAAAGAGATCAAAGATATAGTCATTATATATGATTATGGCATCATCATCATCCCCCGCCTCAGATCCTTCGTCTTAACGCGATAACTCGAAAACTGTTTCTTGGATCATTTTCAGATTTTATACCCACATATATCCTAGTCCGAGGAAGAACTGGAGTCATTTTGGGTAAAGGTCGGTTGTGAATTTCTGACACTAGGGGGAGCTTTATGTCCAAATGTTTTCAGCAATAATTTCTCAACCGTTGATCCTATTAAGTCCAAATTTGATGCTAATGAATCAAAAGGAGGAGATTTATCCTGTAGGTACCGCATTTAACTTAGTAGTTCATATTTTACTCACTAGGTGGAGCTTTTTTCATGGAAAAAAAACAGTTTTCTGTACATAACTCAAAAACTATTTCATGGATCAATCTCAAACTTTATAGCCCAATGGACTTTAGTGCGAGGAACAACTGGAATGATTTTGAGAAAGGGGAGGAGAAACACAGGTTTTTTGGCCATGATTTCTCAAGCATTGGTCCGATTTAGTCCAAATGTGGTGTGTATGAATAGGGTCAAGAAGATCCATCTTGTTTAAATCATATTTAACCATATTTTAATCTAATACTCACTTTAGGAAGTTTTTTTTTTTTTTTTAACTAAAAGTACTGTGAAATAACTTCACCTTTAATTTGAGGTTCTCTCAAAGGGGTTGCTTGTAAAAGGTAGGGGACTGGGGACTTTTCAGGGTAATACCCGTGCTGTTGGAGGTCTAGTCTAGATATATGTGAGTAGAAGATGATGTTTGGAGCAGGGGGATGAATTTTTCTAATGATCGGGTTTCACAAGAACAACAGAACAAGCAGTTGTTTGTGTGTGTATATAGTGGGCGTGATCGGCATGAGGGCCGATTGGCTGGATTAGCACTTTAAAAAAATGTGACGGACATTTTTGCCTCGTACCTCGCGCTCCCGGTTCCCGGGGCGCTGTCTCTAAATACCTTGTTGCCAAATTCACACTCGCTCTTCCAAACTCATTGTAATACTCTGTCTGCCCAGCGCTCTGTTTGCTCCATCGCTCCCCACCCCCCACCCCCCTTCAATTGCCTTGTGTTTTATGGAGTGTGGATGTGATTATATGGGCTTTTGTGTTTGTCTGACAGGTGTCGAGGGCATTCCATCTCAGATATTTCCAATCTATCTGTGCTGCAACATGCACAAAGGCAGAGATAAACATAGACACGTACAAACAGGTACCGACACACACGACCCAGAGTGACTAGCATGAGCAGCCCACTGTGGCGTGATGTGTTGTTAATAGGTCTGTCATTGGAGACAGTTTGGGAGGACGATCTGTCTCGGAGAAGGTTCCTGTGCGGACCTGTCACTGGCAGATCCATGCCACCAGAATAAACACATTTTGATCTTGTCTCAACTTTTAGAGCTCCGTAAAAAAAAAAAAGGTGACCGCAGAAAAAAAAAGGCAATTTACTGTAAAAAAAAAAAGAAAAGAAAGAAAAAAGAAGATGCGCTGGTGTGTGTGTGTGTGTGTGTGTTGCGACAAATGACCAGAAAGCATTCGGGTGGTAAACAATGCTGCTAGGAGCACTGCAGCATAAAAACAAAGGCAACCGTGCAATAATGAGGTCAGCTGTAGTTCATCTACTTTTTTGTGAAGAATTGAGGAGACCAACCTCTCTATCGAGACCGGGCGCCACCGTCACGATGTCTCCGGTCTCGCTGTTGATGGTGAACATGTTGGGGATGGGGTTGTGCGGCGTCTGGGACAGGAGTCGATAGCGGACCATGCCGTTAGCCGTGGTGTTGTCGTCAGCGTCGAACGCTGACAGGTGCATCACGTATGTTCCTGAAGGAAGGAAGGAAGGAAGTAAGGAAGGAAGGAAGGAAGGGAGAGAGGAGAGAAAATCGGTAAACACAGAGCCAAGGCAATAAAAAACCTAGTAATCCATAATAATGCAATAAATATCCATTAAACGTCCATTGAATATGCATCATAGCTTAGCGTTTTCATGGAATAGTATTATTAATAATTTAAAAATATTTTAATAATAAACAATATATAAAATATATTAAAATAAATGTAAAAAAAAGATCAAACAAACCAAAACAAACAAAATAGCATTAATCATTTTATTATATACATTGAAATACATATACCAGCTTCATTTGAGCTACAAGGAGACTAATATGCTTTTAAAAGACTTGTTTCTAACGGTGGTTTATGTTGGATAAGTAACTTAAAAGCCTCATTTTGATACAATAAGTTCGATATCCATCCATTTTCTGTCACTGCTTATCCTCTGCAGGGTAAAAGGAGGGGGCTGGAGCCAATCCCAACTCACAAGGGGGGGAAAAGGTTCTGACTTTACCTGGCATGGATCGCGAGAACTCGGGACCCCAGTGGGATCTGAACCCATAACCCTCTCTAGACGTGAGGCACGATCCCTCAGGATAAACATGTTCAGAGATCAATCAAGCAATTATATCATCAATCATATATGGGAAATTTGATGAAGATGAGAATAACACATATCTCTGCCGATATATTTTCTGTGATTGTTTTTTTTTCTTAAAGAAAAAGTGGTACAAGCTACAACATCCTCTCCACATAAACGGCTCCTCAGCTTAACCAATCACCCCACAAACATATTCCAACAGGCAGTATTGGCACTAATCCCTCCTGATATTGGTTCTTGTGCACATAAACTTGTCAAATGAACCTCGGGGACGTTCCATCCTGAGAACAATAACAGTAAAGTTAATTGATTGCTGCAGATTTATGACATCAGAGGAAGCGCCGCACACCTGCCCTGAGAGGAGACGTACAGCATACGCAGATGTAATCGTGATCCCTTTTTTTATGGCCACATAACTCAACATCAACCTAACTTCGCGCGTAGCGGAAAATTAAACAGACTGCAAATGAAATGAGTAGGAAAAAAATTGATCCAATGGCAGCCTCTGCAGGTTTAATATTAATCTTTTTATTATGGTATGAGATTAAAAACTCAACAATCTTATGTTTTTATTGCTCATGTTAAAAAATTGCTCCAAACAAGTTTTGTAGGAAAAAAACTAAAATCCCAACTTGAGCTACAGACGCCCTTACGCCCCGGCATCCAGGATCCCGGAGCATCCAGGAGGACAGTTAATGCACCTAATGAGCCTTTATTCCCCCATGATGCACCAGGCTGTGGTTTAAAACCACTGCCTGTCACCCGATCCCTCCATCGCCTCCTCTCTCGCGCTCCCTCTCTCCCCAGCCAGCTCTAATTACAACAGATAGTGATATCACGCCAGTGACAGGACCTGTCCGAGCATAATTGTAGCCGCAGCTCCTATTTCAAAGTTCATTACATTTCAAAGCAACATTTGTCAATGGCTGGGCCAGAGGGAGCGCTCTGAAGGCCTCTCAGCCAGACCAGGAGAAATAATCTGGCAGGAACAGAGGAAGGGGGAGAGAAAGAGAGAAATGAAGGACAAATGATCCATATTTGGTTGGAGTCCAAGCAGACCTCCACCCAGTACTTTTATTCCAGCGATGGAGGGATACAGAGAGGGAGATGAAGAATCCCAATGTGTCACACATCGCTGGGGTAATTTCATTAAGCTGCACTCTAAGGGGGTTTAATGCGGACCCTTTGTACGGGCGTCCTAAGCTGTGCCTGACAGGATTAGGTCCCCATAATGACTCTTTAATTTGCAAAGTAATTGAAGTCTGTAATTGGCCTTACATTGAAACCACTGGAGCTCTAAATTCTAAAACATTCTCTTTTTTATGATTATTGTTCAGCTGAATGTCATGCATGCCGCAGAGACCTGTGTGCTGCATTGGGGCTGCGCTGAGGAGGAGGAAGAGGAGGAAGAGGAGGAGGCACGACCGGAGAGAAAGAGAGGGAGAGAGAAATAAAGGAGTGGATATAGAAGGAAGTGGGAAAGGAAAGGAAATGAAAGGCGCACCTGGACAGGTCTTTATATCACCTCTGGTGTTATAAACTCCGGCTCATCAGCCGCACACATGCTTGAACACAGAGAGCTCGTCTCCGCGGTACTTCCGCTGCGGGGTTAGACACAAAATGACCCAGTGGGGCTACGGCGTGGAAACTTTAATCCTCAATCTCCTCTGGAGCCTGAGAACCCTCCTTGGTTTATGTCCACCGCTGCAGATGGCAAAATGAAAAGTCCCAGCAGGAGGCAGGTTCTCTGCATGTATGCTCAATTTGAGGGGAAATGGAAAGTCTGTGTTGGATCAAAGACCCCCTTTCTGGTTCCACTTCTAATGACACTTCCTAAACCTTTACCCATCTCGAACTTTGGTATTTTTTTTTTTTTTTTAGAGAATCATTTCTCCTTCATCACAATTTTTCCCCCGTTGTCCATCTTTTGTTACCTGGTTTGGAGCCTTCGTCCACTGAGCCGTTGTAGACCTGGTTTTTGAACTCGGGTCTGTTGTCATTCATGTCGATGACGAAGATGTAAAGGTCGATGGGGTTCTCCACCTGGTTCCCGTTCATGTCCACGGCATGGGCTCGCAGCTACGAGACACAAACAGACACAAAATGAGTTTCCATTGGTGGAGGACGAAGGAGGCAGTGAACTGGTCTGTGATTTTTACGGACGCAAATATCTAGAATCTGGCAAACAAGAAGGGACTTTTTCTCTATTTTCACATTCTCTCATATGACACTGAAGCTGATGAGTTCATGAAACTAAGTTTTGGAGCAGTGGCGAATGTGTTTAAGGAAAGACACAAGAAAAATGGATTTTGGGCTTTAAGAGAAGTGCATCAGTGAGAAATCTCTCCGTCTGGATCGTCTTCCTCCCTACAGGCTACGTGACAGTCAAACACTAAACTACCTGCTTTGTGGTCTGGGGCATTAATTGGTATCAGCTGATCAGCTTTTGATGAGTCGGGTAGCCTCATCCATCCAATCCCTGTCGCACCAGCATGATTGGCCCGTCAGCATCAGCTGCTGTATTCAAAGTTGTCTCCCTACGTCCATACATCCTGTTCTTTCATGCTGCTCGTTTACGTGCCCTCCACCTCCCCATCTCCGCCTAGTTGTCACAGATCCACCAGCTTCATCATTCACCGCCTCAGCAGAGTCATCAGCCACCACCACCAGTGTCCAGACTTTCTAATAGACTAATTATCCCGCCTCATCTGTTGTAATAAATCATTCATCTTTTCTTCATCCTCTGTCTTCTCTGATTGAAAACCTTATTTGAACTCATCTGCCCTTTCTTTGTCGGATAAAACTAAGTATCATTTTCCACATTATTACACAATTCTTAAGCCTCATTTCTTCTATTCTGCTAGACTCGGTGGATAACCTGAAATACATTTTTATTAGAATGTGTTATTTTCAAAACAAAACAAACCGAAGAAAAAATAATAAGAAGAATGCACCAGTATAACTTTTTCACTGAGTTCACCGCTGATGTAATCAGCTCTCACGCTAATTCCAAACTCTCTCTGTTCAGGGAAGCAGATAAGAAAAGAAAAACGAACAAAAATAAAACACCAACAAACTCAAAGCAGGTGTTTTTTTAAACCCTTGAAGGTAAAGTCAAACGGAAAAACACATCTGCGCCGAATTTGCCATTCAACCCCTCTCGATGATTAGATCAGCCTCCTGAATTATACAGAATAAAAGTTTCAGAGATGGGCTGAACCGGGACCAGAAATGAAATTGAGGATATTTTTTCTGGAGGAGCGATTCCTTTTGCCATCCTATACTTTCTCTGTAACTTCTTATCTCTCTCAAACTTAGTCCCCGAAAGTTTTTATCTGAGCAGAAACAAAAAGAGGAAGAAACACATTTTGTTTCATCGGCACCGGCTACAAAGGTAATCCTCGGTCCAACATTCCGTCTGGCTCTCTTTGAGTCCTGAAATCTCTTTACTTCCCTCTGACTCCACAAACACTCTCGGCCCATTTCAGATTCAACCCAGCATCTCTCGGACCTGCCTGTAAAATATCTTCCGACTGATTTTTTTCTCTCCTCTGAAGTCTGAAGAAAAAAAAAAGAGGAAGAGTACAATGAATAAAAAACTAGAGGGCGGGGAAGAAAGAAAAAAAAAAAGAATTATCAGGTAAATGTTGAGCTTTGAAAAAAAAAAAAAGAAGAAAAAAAAAAAATGCTTCTGGCTTGTTTTTTCAATCCATCCGCGAAGGTCAAACAAACAGACTCAAGCGGTTTGAGAATGAATATATATCTGTGCTTTCTGAAGCTCTTTTGATCCGCTTCCTCTTACCTGGGAATGTTTTCATCTCTGAACATGACTTATTCAGTGATTTTCTTGTCAGCTGGAAGCACCCAGGATGTTTAGTTTATATCATACAACTGGAGGAATCAGAATATCCCGATACTATCGACATCCTGCTTCTGAGAACACAGGCCGGCAAATATTTACTCCGTCAAAATGTGAGGCGCGGATTTCAGACGAAGGACCACCGCCGTGGTCGATGTCGGCTTTGCTCGTCTAATGGAGGAGGGAAGGTTGAGGGGCGGTATTGGAAAGATCCGGTGCTACAACGTGAGAACATGCGAGGAGTGCGATAGAGACGGCGTCATGTGTGGAGAATTGAGGGAATGGAACTATTTCCATTCGAGCATGCCTGATGGGAAAAAAAAAAAAGAAGCAACCCAGCCACTGCGAGAGGATGAGAGCCAGATAAGTGAAATGGCCTCTGGGCTCGTTGTGGCAGGAAATAGAATAAGTAGCCTTTTCCATCAGCTTTTTCTCCTCAGAGGGGTGAAGATCCTCTCCGTCCCTCCTCTCAACGACCTGAGTCCACTTCCACCCGAATCATGTCTCCGGGTCTCTCCGAGGTTAATTCCACTTTATTTTTTTTCCATCGCATTGTCTGATCCGTCCTGCACCCAATATCTGTGCGCCGCAATCCCACATCACATCTCGCTGTGCTTAAACTAGGAAGCCAGGTCCCTTATCTCCACCCACCCTCGTCCCCACAGTCATCCACACCCTAATTCAATAACAGTGGGAGCTGGAGATTACCGCCATGTTTAAAGAAAGCAAAAATGTAATTCTGGGCCCACATTAAAGTTATTATCTGGAAAGCCAGGAGGGGGAAAACAGACTGTACCAGCGCGGCGGCGCTCAGCATTTTGGCAGAGAGGCAGCATCCTGATGAAGATAACAGCAGACCCAGAAGCTCTTTTAACTCATAAGAACGCAACTTGTTGCACGGCTGGTTCACAGGGCTCCTTCTTTTTTTTTTTTTAAATATAAAGAACGAAACCGTGACTTTGTTCCGTGCTTGCATGAAATATGAGGTAAACAATGGAAAGAGCAAAAAAAGTCACATTCTATCTTAGCGGAGGTTGTTGCTCTCCGATGATGATTTCTTGTTAAATAAAATATCGCTCGTCTCGGAATGAGGATCTTCGTGTTGTACGCAGCGCAGCGTAATTGCTTTGCCGTTGCTCGAACAGCACCGAGTGTGAAAAAGGGCCTTTAATTGAAGTGCAACGCCGTATTCCATTTGTTTACACGCACGCCTTAACCTTGTCACATCCACTTCCTCCCTGCACATTGTATTCCTCGTTTCTCCTCCGCAACAAACACAGAGTTTAACTCACACAGCCTTTAGCAAGCGTCTGCCTTCCCTAACAAATCAATTCATTGATTGGAGTTTGTTCCGGGTATAAATCAACCGGGCTTCCTGTAAAAGGTTGGGGCCTGCAAGTTCCTGCAAGGACTATAAGTCAGAGTAGAGTCTCCCATAAATACTGGGATAGTGGCAGCAGGTACAGAGACCAACGGAACCAGAGACAAACTGGCACAAAATGCTGGACTTGAGCAAGAATCCCTTGTTATTATATACTATAATATTTCATGGTATTATCATCTACTGAAATAATACGCTCACTATATTATATTTTCACTTATGTCTATGTTCTATTTTCTTATACTCACTACATTTTCTGTTATTTTAAGTTTGAGAATTCAATAAAGTTCTATCTTATCTTAATATATCGTTTTGTATTCTGACTTCACCGGCAGGTGGTTATAATGTTATGG
>VRLP01000307.1:117500-255376 GCA_009660295.1 Lophius piscatorius
TGATCGTCAAATCTATATTATTAATATTCTGTCTTGTTGTGTCTTCCTAATCAAACAAACATGATCGGTTAGAGACGCCATCTCCGCGAGAACGCCCGAGGAACTGTCACCGCGCAGCGTTTGTGCTATTTGCGCTTGTGTGTATGTGTGTTTCCGTCGGGGAGGAGGAGGAGGAGGAGGAGAACTTCGGGATGCTCAGCACATATAACGCAGTGAATTACTGCTGACAGCTATGATAATTAACGAGCCGCAGGCATCGACTGCTATTACTTCAAAGAAACTCTACCCGGCAAACTAACAAACATCCAGCGAGCAACTTTGCTGAACCCTCAGTGTACCACCATTACCCTACTCTGTGGGCGAAGCGAAGGAGCTTCAGCACCATGGATCCACTTACCTCCATCCATTCACATTAGAAAACAAGACGTTATTACACGATCAACTTCCAAAATCTTCTCCTCCTCTCCATCAGCCCCCTCTTTTTTCTCCTCCCCTCTCCTTCCTTCTCCTTGTCTCTCCTTTCCTCTGGCCTTCCCTCTGCATTCACGCTTCTCGTCTCTCCTCTCTACTCTGCCCCTTTCTTCTCTCATCACTCTCTCGCTCATTGCTTCACGTCTCCGTGGGGATTGAAGCCAGGCATGAAAAAATGAAATTACTTAAATCTGTTGGCCTTGGCACTGGCGTACGATTCCTGACCAGTTAGCAAGTGATAGCGCTCCATAATTCCATTTTAGTTTTCCCCACCCACTTGATTTCCTTCCTCTTTTTTCTACGTCAAACCAGGGGGGACGGGTTGGAGGGGGGGATTGAATCCTTCTATAGTTTTTCACCGCCAATTAGCTCTCCTTCCAAACACATTCATGGAAACGCTATGTGAAACAAAAACGGATGACACCAGAAACTGAATACTGATAAAGGGTTCAAAATCATGTCCTCTCTACGTATTGATTCAATAACCGATCAGCCATAACATTAAAACCCCCTGCCTACTATGACCCCTGCCATGCCCTGTTCTCTGTCATCTTTCTCTCAGAACCAGCATCCACTTTTCGAATTTCTCACACAGTAGCTCCTCAATTAGCTTCAGGTGCAAGGATGAAAAAGGAGGCATAGACGAAGTTGTTCGTCCTGGATCTTAATAAGCTTTAAAATTAAATCTGCAACAAGCACATCTCATCTCAGCGCTGTTTACCCTCACAGACACAAAAAGTTGCATGATATCCATAGCACTAAAATAGACATCCAAAACAAGTTCTTTTTTCAGGTATTCGCTAACACACAGTAAGAAGTCATGTTCTAGGGTTTCATGACATGAATCCTATCTGATATGTTCTTGTATTTACCAGTAGCTCAGGTTAGTCAAGTCATCTCGACCCAGCGAGTATCCATCCCGGGCAACAGCAACAGCTCCTATTCAGATATACTGAAAATTGGCTTCTCTGGTAGATACAAAACACAGTAGACCAGCAACACCTGCGGTTCTGGAGACGCTCTTGTCTGGCTTTAACCATGTAAACGTTGTCAAAGTAGCTTGGATCTTCATGCTTCCCCACTGCCCATGTCTGATTGAAACACATCAAATTGGAGAACAAAATCTGCAATGGCGGCAAACTATATCCCCTAGTGAGGCCCCTGATGTCACATGAGAAAAAAAGAAGAACCAATCTTTTCTAAACTGTGTGCACAGTTATGTAAACCAAAGGCATAGATTCTTAATCCGTTCTGAAACATGGTGCTGAATTACCAATAGACTATCTGCTCTGTGTAGTTCTAAATCTGTGACGCTGTCCGTGGTGCTGATGTATGTAATATGTCCGCGCATAAGGTTTTAGTGGGGGGGGTGGGCTTCATTGTATTCCTACTGCTGACAGGTACCATTGCTATGAGATAATCAACGTTATTCTGACTTCACCTGTCAGTTGTTATAATGTTATGGCTTAATGGTTTATGCATGCATACAGGTGAGACGCATAATAATATACGGATAGAGAGGAATTTAATCAGCTAGCTGCTGCTAGATATTGTCGGTCTCCTCCTGTTATCAGAGAATATTGTGACAGGCGTGATGTCATTCCATTAGCGAGCGACTCTCACTGTCAGTCTGCCATTCCAGCCTCAGACAGAGAAGGAAGGTGTTGGAAATAAGACCAGCGTGACATGACAATGGAGAGCTGCTCATAACTCTGCTACTCTCATATCCTCTGATGAAAAGAGGGAAACTAACTCTCCCTCCTGCTGCAGTTATCTGATACATCACACTGAAGAACACCCCCTCCCACCACAAAAAAAAATGTCTGCATTATGTAATAAAAGAAGAAAGGGATTCAAGGCTGTCAATTATAATAATCAAGATCTTTTCCATGTTGGTTTTATTTTCGGTTTTTTTCCTGTATTTTTGTGATTTTATGTGTGGCTAAATGGATGACGGGGTGGGCGATCAGCTCTCAGCTATGGGAAATGGATAGTAAGAGAGAGAGAGAGAGAGAGAGAGAGAGAGAGAGAGAGGGAGAGAGAGAGAGAGAGCGAGAGAGAGAGACTATCATCCGGCATCTGAAACCAGACACTGTCTAAATGACCTATTTGTCGACGGATCAAAGCAATTCCCTTCATTACTGACAACTTGTCTCCTTCTTAAGGAGATCTTATCAGTGAGCTTTCCTCCCTTCTGCAAGGCAACTCCGAATCAAATAAGAAATTATCATACTACTGGTTCTTCAGGGAAAACACAGACAGCGGGAAGAGAGAGGAATGAAAAACAGAGAAGCACCACCACTGCCGCTTTTACTGGGTGCAAAATAATTAATTCGCACTAGAAAATTCATGTTTAGTAACAAAAAAAAAAGTGTCCCACTGCCTTCATTAATATGTGTCACTGCGCTGCATTTTGTAGCGCAGCATTAATTATTACCTCCGTGATGGAGGTCATGTTTCCACTGTTTTTCATTTTGTTTGCCGGCAGGATCACGGAGAAACATCCCTCCTAGGAGGAGTGGAAGGGCGAGATAGACGTAGAATGAAGAGAGGGCGCAACATTAATGGAAACAAGCAGGGAATAAAATGTATTATATGATGTTTTTCCACACTGCTCTGTCTCTCCATGCATGAAAATATACTTTTACAGGATTTTTTTGGATACAATAATGGATGTCAATGAAACATGACTAACCCTTTCATTTCTTCACCAAGAGACACAAATGGTGGCAATGGTGGTTCTTTGCATTTTTCTATTTCTTTTGGGGGCATTTATTAGACACTCTATATTTACCTTCAAGACCTAATAACAAATAGTTTGGTTATCCATGTTTTTAAATAGTGAAAAAAAAAATCTGACTCATAGAAATGATGTATTATGATGAAATTTTGTATTTCATAGAAAATTGTCAGTATTAAGTAGATTAACTTCCGCGTTTTAAAAAATGATGTATTTGGGCCTTATTAGACTTCTTTTTGGTTTTATTGAGTAACAAAATTCTGTTTAGTTAGCCCTCATAAGCTTTAATATGCCAAAAAAAATAATTTCATTGAATGGGTCTTCCTCAGTAGCCACGATAAAATCCTCGTCCTTGTTGGCCCCTTTGACCTCTGGTGTCCCCCAGGTCTCCATCCTTGGCTCCTTACTCCTTAGCATATACACGGTGCAACTGGGCCATATTATACACAGGTTCAGTCACACTTTTCACTGAGAAAGTGACTCAAGATGTGCTCAACCAAACAGTTGAGTAAGACAAAATAAGGTTCATTTTCATGGCTTCCAAATCGATCAGCACCTGAAAATCAGGAGCAGCATCTCTAATATATCAACCTCATCTTAGACTCGCCGTTAACTGTATTGGAAATCCTAGCAAATGCAGAACATTTTAATGGTATATAGAAGTAATAGAAGCAAGAAGTATTCCATCGGCCGGGCTCAAACCCGTGCCGCCGGCTATTATGAGGAGCGCCAGTTATCTTATTATTATGACAGTTGAACGAGGCTAAAATAAACCACCAGTATCATGTTTATAAGTCTGTGTTTTTTCCCCTGGGACCGTCAATATTACTGTTTCCAAAATACAACAAAGATATACAGTGACGTGATGTGTTAATGATGGATGAGGAGGTGATTGCGTGACAGCAAGATTGCTGATCTCGCATGACGGGCGACTGCTTTCATTTAGAATTTGCCAACAATTCATCAATCATCTAACAAAACAGCCTTTTTTCATTTACAAAGCAGCAGTTGTCGGAGAGTTAGCTCAGTGCCTAAATACGAGCACGTGAAAGGATGTTTAAAACCTGGCATCAATAACAGCCAGAAGACTATATTTTACAGGTTACAAATTACAACTAAAATCAACCATTTCTTGATTAATAATATCAAAAAAAGGAACTTTAAATAACTCTTGGTAAATGGCTGGGCTGATTTAGCACTGTCCTTTTTTCTGTCACAATGAAAGAGTAAAAATAAACTTTTTGCTCCTTGTATCTGTTCCTGCAGCCAGGAGCAGCTGCTCCTCAGACAACAGTCGGGTGGATGAACAGCCTAAAGGAGGATTTCACATTAAACTTCATCAGCAACTTCATGTGTTTGCTTATTTTAACCCAAAAGTACTGACACATGTTGAACGGCTGTATTATGTAATAATACGAGCGTGCAACTTACTGATAATTTATTATTGATCGTATCGTATCTGACAACAGAGGAGCAGGATATTGTGTTGCAGGCTGAATATAATGGTTGGGCAGGATGTGGTCGGTCGGCCTTGAGTTTGACACGTGATTTACATTATGCTACAGTTTTCTAGATCTAAAGGCAGGCTGACAGAGACACTTAGGTCCTTTCTGTTCTTTTTCTTCAGTCAGTGCATGTAAAAATACAACTATTACATCTAGCTAATACAAATATAATAAAGCTTTCTTATACTTGAAGGCTTTTGAAGCAACGGTACCACATTTAGAGGACAATATGTATTATTATCACGATTGTCACCAAGCTTAGCATGTATTGAGATCTGACATTAGCATTACGCGGGATGGAATGTTCTCGAGGCATTGAGAGTGAAATTGAAGCAATTACCATACAAATTATACAACCACCTCACTCATACTGATCCGTGCGTACTGGGCAAGTTGGTACAGAGGTTTAGATTTCTCTTCCTTTCTCAAGAATACATTATAAATAATGGATACATGTGAAACATGTCCCCGAAGACACAAGTAGAGCAAAACTTTACAACTACACATTCTCATGTCCTCGAAAAAGTCAGGGGTATTATGGAATAGAAGTGTTCACATCCTGCCGCAGATCCTGATGTTTCATGTTAACACAACTTAACATGAAGGATAAGGTGATACCAAGTAATGGCATCTTAAAATTTCACTTAACTTGATTTATAAAGGATAAGGGTTAAGGTTAATTCCAAATTGCCCTTCAGATGATTAAATTCATGCCAGGGAATAGTGCAAACAAATCACTTTGAGACTAGTCTTTTAAAACACACAGGAACGTGACATTCATGAGATCACTGAGTTTGGAGCATACAAAAATATTCAATACAAAACAGGAATCTGCAGTTTCCTCTTGAGATATCATGCGGCCTTGTGCATTATACATTCCAGACAACTTGAAGTGATTGAAATGCGGTTTCTGTGAAGCTCTGAAAGTACCGATAGAAAGAATGAATGAATGAAGTAGCCGTTGTACTGTGTGCTTTTAAAAGCATTAACCAGAAAATGCTTTGTTAAGAACTCAGATGGTCCTGCTACTAAAAAAAACCCAATCTGCTCCGGCACGGACGGACCAAACCCACATCGTGGTTGGATGTGAGCAAACGGATATGAAAATCGCGAAAAGTTAAAATGAGGCTTAAATTGCAGAAATTAGAGAATTAAATAGATCCACCTTTGAGGCCCGCAAAGAGCACATGTGACATTTCACAGAACTTGAGGAGAGTTGGATCAACTGTTCCCAATTATTCTTTGCCGGGTTGCAAGGAGATTAGCGCCTATCTCAGTCAGCATTGGTTAGGAGAAGGAATGCTACAATGCTACTACTCACATTCACTCCTGTGGACAGTTTACCAAAAATACATGAGTTTGCACCGTGGCAGGAAGCTTAGCATCAAAAACACAGAGATATCATGGTCTCATTTATAAACATTGCTTATGCACAACAGGAAGTGTACGGAGTGTGAGGTCCTCCTACAATGACTAATATTTTTACACTGAATTCGGATTTCAGGCCCTGCCCACAGCATCGAAATATAGAGATACACACAAACACAGGAAGGCTTGTCATCAATGTGCCAATTTGGTGCACTGCTGTAGCAGAGAATGACACTGGTTCAGTGAAGGGTGGGACCGCCGAAGCCGTCTTCTGCAGGCAGCAAAGTCTCATCAAATCCCTATTGATCCGAGCCAAGCTTTTTTATGGCCGTAAATCCAAAGCAAAAGGAAGAGGTATACCAAACACAAATGGAAAACAGGAAAACTGGCAGGCGAGACAGATACCGATCAACAGGTAAAGGAGGGACTAGTAAGAGCTGAAGAAGATGAGCATCAACATGAAAAAGGTTTTAAGAGGGAATTGTGTATCATGCACACACTATGTGTCAAACTCACACAAAAATGTCAAAAAGACATCTTGTGTGTTTGAGTCGACAAAATGTCAGCATTAAAAAGTTTTCTTGTGTTGTTTTTTGTTAGAGCTTTGATGCTAAGCATTGTAGCTCTTCAAAAGGCAGTCTGGGATTGGGGTTGAAGGTCTCAGTCGGAATTTGAATTCTTAAAAAAAAAAATCGCTTTCTCACAAAAACATGAAACGGCGGCAGCATCACATCTTGTACTTTTCTTGTATCTTTCTCGAAGAGGCTGTTTTGGCCAAAAGGATCTGACGATGCTCTCCGTGTAGGAGGATAACGTCTAATTACTGGGGAGGCTGGAGGTGAGATAGTGACGGCGAGATACTGAACCCCAGTTGGCTCCCAGTGGATGCCGCGCTGGTGAAAGAATGATTGAAAAGTTACCGCTCCAGATAAGCAAGCGACACATCGCATGGTTGCCTCTGCCGCCATGTGTGTCTATGTGAGAGTGCTGGCTTTGAGATTTAGCGGTTCAGCAGACCAGAAAGTTGCTTAAATGAGTAAAGTCCATTTACAATGTCCATCTACATCCACCCGATGGTTTTATACTTTGGCTCAACGGATTCTGATGTTGCTCTGTTGGTCAGTCCTGTCTGAAATATCTCATTGATTAGATTACGATGCAAAAAATGTCCGTAAAAATGTCTTGTGAAGTCTTGTTTTAACTTAACAAATCCACAAAGACGCACTGTTATCCCCAAAACTTTATCGCCGCATAAACATTTTAATATATTTTTATTTATATAAAGTCGACAAAAAAATAGACAACAACCTGCAAATAAATAAGTGTTTTATTGTAGCAGAAAAGTTTCTTGACTGTACATTTTACACCAAGAGAGCTTTTGACTCACATCCTTGTGAAGCCCTAGTTACTAGGGATGTAAAGATTGTTAAAAGGCAGGTTCGCCAGACAAACTAAAACCAACCCTGCCCTGAGCAAAATGCGCCATGATCCAATCGGTGGGCTGACTCTAATGTTGCAAATGAGTTGACTGAAGCTTTGCTACTAGTTCTGGAGTCTCCGCTGTCAACGGGAGACTTCAGCATGGACCTTTGTCCGTTCACAGGAGTTAAGTCGGAGCGGTTCTGCTGGGTCATTGCTGGTCAAAAGCTACTGTGTATCACAATCAAAACAGTGAAAAAGGTCCAACAATACCGACAAATGTTGGACTGCTAATGCTAACATCTAAAGTTTGGAAGATGTGGTTTCCAAAAGAAGGAAAGTAAACTAGACAGACGTTTGTCCTTTTCTATAGTTTGAAAGAAGTATGATCATTTGAATAAAACTGAGAGTAGAGAATGATGAATTATTATTTGCAACGTTGCCACACTATTTGAGTTTGGCAGATAAAGACAGAAAGTTTTGTCAGGAGTGGTGTTGAAGAGTGTTTTAGCTGCAGGCTAATGGCTAACAGTTAGCGAGCGGAGTGAGTGGGTGAAAGAGAGTGAGGGAGCAGCGATGTGCCTGCCGTTAGGTTGGGTGGGTAAGGTGGACAGAGGGTCTCTAATGCGTGAGGAGCTGGGGGAGTAGGGTAAAATGTGAATGTGAGTAACATTTGAGTTATATATAAATGATGCAGTCCTTCCAGCGAACAAGACTTCCTGAGTTTTGTGCACATTTTACTTATGGTGGAGAGACAAATGAGTTGCACTTCACTCTATTGGTGGAGGCATTTCAGCGCTTTTCAACCAGCTATGGGTGAAGTTTGATTATTTATTGAAATGTTTTTCTCCAAAGCAATCCAAGGCGGCGAAAATCAGCCGCTATTAAAATTCCTGCAAGGTTGCGGCATTGTGCTGTTTTGATTTGATCAGGAGCAAAATGTGAAAAACACTCGACTGCAACATAACACAGCCGTCTGGTACTGCTGGTTCTGACAGTGCTTTATTCCCAATTTTGTAATTTGTCTGGACAGTAGCTTGGGTATAGTTTAACAGGGTTAAAACATGTTCTGATCACTTTTGCTACACATTTCACAAACAAACATTTGGTATAAACAAACTTTAACCTCCTGCTTTTCATCAAGAAACCAAACTTTCCTGATGCAGTTGATATTTTGGATTGATCCCTTCGATCGATCAGTCCTGGCGAACGACGGTTGATTTTTCAGCGTCGCTATAATATTGTTGACTTTAGAAAGAAACTCAGCAAAAAAAACTAAACAAGCTATTTTAGGTGTATTGAGAATAGCCGCAGGATTTCATTAAATTTTGCTATACATTAAATGTATTCCTCGGGGAAATATAGAGAGCTAAGATACAACAAAAGCACTTTCTAGAGCAAAGAGAATCAAAAAAAAGCTAATGCTGCCTCAGTAGTCAGTCAGTTAGTTGAAGAGATTATTGGCACCTGATACGTGATATCATCGTCATCCTCGCTCTTGTTTGGCCCAAGAAGGAGGTTTGAGGTTTGATCACAGAACCATCTCTGCCGTATGCAATCGGGTCCTTGAACAAGACCCTGAGCTCCAGTTTGCTCCCCTGGTTCTTCACAGGAGGGGTCAAGTGCAGAGAACTTTTTAAAGTAATGTGGGTTTTGCCGCAGTGGCAACAGTGCACACATCTCCTCAAGTAGAACTTTTACAGAATTTTAAAGAAAAAAGAATCAAGTAGAAGTGAAAAAAACTAACTCCGAAATGAATTCACAGTAGGAAATGTAAATGTTTATTTTTGAAGGACATTTCATTCGGCTGATTTGTGCAAATCTAACTGAACATTGTCTCATAAAAAGCCCGAGTAGAATATTCTGAATTTACATTTGTTTAAATATAGGGGGTAAAAGTCAAAGGCTGCCCCTGATCAAATGAAATTGCTAAGCTCCTGGAAAGTTATTTTATTCAGAAACACTACCACCATTCATTCATTCATTATCTGTAACCGCTTATCCAGTTCTGGGGCTGGAGCCTATCCCAGCTGACATTAAACGAGGGCCGGGGTACACCCAGAACGAATCGCCAGTTCAACAATTCATGCTCACATTCACTCCTACCGGTAATTTAAAGTCAACGATTCTCCTACATTACATGTTTTTGGACTGTGGGAGGAAACCGGAGAACAAGCCACCATGCAGGCTATTGTGAAATATTGATGAAGTAGTAAAGTCACTACTCCCAAACACTGGCTGGCGGTTTGGACTGAGCCACCAACCCTTTGATTCAGTGTTTGATGTCATGAAAATGAGACTCGACAATTTCCCATCTTTTTTCCAGAACCCAACGTCAAGTATTTCGTGCCCACCAAAAATCTGTGGTTCCATAAATATCTCCAACCACGTCAAACAGTTAGCTCATAGCATTGCCTTGTTTTCATTACAGCCTCTCGGAGCCACTACTGCAGTCAGACTACTGTAGTCTTCAGTTGCTGTGCATTTGTTGACAAAATGATGATGTTTTCTTGAGTTGCCACGCATGATGATGAAGATGGTATCTTAATTTGCTTGTGTTTTGTCTATTTGCATGTGTTTTCTTAAGTTGCAGAACATTTGCCCGTCGGCCACCTTACATAAGGCTCTTGTTAATATTTCATGTAATCCTTGCAAAAAAGCTCTTTTGTGTGGCAAATAGAAAAAATCCAATTCTCTTATTATGATTAGTCTCAGCATATTAAACTGTTTCCCCCATACTTTCAATCAATACACTTTCAATACATGCAGTTATTACTGACGCTTACAATTACTGCAAATAATTATGTTGCTCCGTCTGTCGAAATGAAAATAACTACAGCTCCTGAATGTGTCTGGTATGCTAAACTTTATTGAGACGTAAAGTTAAATTGGCAAGAGAGAGAGAAAACTGTCATTTAACTTTACCAGACAGACAGGAAATAATTAACAAACTCAGGTTGTAGCTTGGGAATTTTTGAAAGTAGGGCCAAAAAGTTGCATTTTCAGACTCAACCCATTAGCGGTCTACGGTTTTAGAAAACCAAATGGAGCATAAGTGCGTTACTTTGTGCTTTTGTGTCTTTTGGATGATAGCTAGAAGTGATGCAGGAACGAACTTCCTCCACTTTAGTGAAAATTGCATCAAGTATCGGAGGTGCAGGAGTGAATGTCTTTCAAATCGATGTTCTGTGAATGGAGTCTGGTCTCTAATAGTACAAGCTTATGGCAAATTAGCGCCGATATTCTACCTGGAGGTAACAATGCCAGGATCCACCTCCCTAATTCTTGCCTTCCCCCGGCAGGGAGGATGAAAATGAGGCTGCTATTGTAATGTCAGACAAAGAGCAGCCACGCCCCTGGCTTTGGCTTAGCGGTGTTAGGGGATGAGGGCTGCCATCCCACTATTACCTGTCTCTCTCGCTCTGTCACTGTCTTCCATTATGGGACTGATTAAATTGTGAAGTTGGGAGTGTGATGGATGCATGAATGACTTCCCGAACCATTCCCAAAGGCTTTGACAAGGACAATATCAAGGACCTGCTATTATTCCCTCTTCCCGCCTCATACCTCCATCCACAGAAAACGCAATCGGGGTAATTAAAGACTGATGGACACTGGTTTGGGAGAGAGGAGTAGAACGAGAGAAAGAGAGAGAGAGAGAGGGGATGCAAGAGGGCAAGGAAATCTGCTGCTATTGCATTTCTCCCAATCAACCCCCCCCCGCCCTACACCAACACATGCACACATTTTTTTGCACCGTCCACCTTTCGCGCACCACTTTCCCCCTCTCTTCCCACATCCCTCCTTCTTTTTCTCCTCTTCATTTCATGAATCCAGAAGGCAGCAGTGAAGAGGAGAAATGCAGACTAGAGGAAAAATGGAGGGATGAAAGAGTGAGGAGAGTGAACGTAACAAGAGAGGAGGTGGTGGTGGTGGTGATGGAGGAGGTGGTGGTGGGGGGGATTAGAGTGGAGGCGATTTCACTGCATCAGCACATGTCTGCAGCAGAGTCAGAGCTGCAAACCTGCTAAAAGAGGGAAGAAGTTTTAGAGAAGTTGTCGGGACTTGACTTGTTTGATTGGAGAGGATTTTCCCCCCTTTGATTTGACATGTGACCTTCTGGGGATTTCATTCCGTCTTTATTTTGTAACTTAGTCCGATGAATCTCTGTTTACATCCGTCTTTCCAGTGGAACCAGCTGAACGGGTTGTTTGGAGAGAAAAGCATCTTTTCCTACCCGGGCCTGTACGGAAGCAGACACTTCAGAGGTTCTGCGAGGTAAACAGATGACAAAGGAAGCGAATGCGGGAAAGCAAAGGAGGCAAAGCGTTTCAGGTAGAGGCGAGCGCGTTCGTTTGATGTCGACTGGAAGCCTGACAAAATGCTTCCAGTCGTGCTCGGCAGGCTGCTTCCTGGGAGAACCTGAGGAGGGGCTGGACCTCGCCGCGATGCTGCTGCGATGCTCCTGCACATCCACCACACAACGACACACCGGTTGGCTTGTGTGCGGACACACATCCATGGTCACGCTGCAGCCTCTGTGTGTCAGAATGTTTCCCAGGTAGTTCTGGCTCGCGCTAACCAAGTGGGGGATTCTGCTTGGCAAGCTCCGCCGCAGCAAGAGTCCAGCTGTCATGTTGACAAATGAACCTTGGAAGAGTGAGGAGGCGTGTGCTTGTGTTTGCGCAGCCATGCATCTGTGTGTTTACACAAGCGGGCGCTTCACAAAGGTTGACACGCAGACGGCTGGTGTGTCCGAGATTTTTTAATTTTTCCCACGAGCAGCTGGCATGTCAGTCCTTGATTGATACACATCAGTAAGTGTATCGGAGCGGAGGTCGCTCCTGCAGAACCTTCAGAACCTACTTTCATTCCCATAAGTCGAAAAAACCCCCAACTGTTGACAGTCGGTAAAATGCACCAGCTGCTTCAGTCTCTCGGCTTGATGCCGGGACCTTTTTTTTTTTAAAGCGCCACTGACTACACAGCAACCAGAACAAATCACCTTATATAAAGAAGCATTCCGCACAGTCTCAAATGAACCATAATATTATATCCTCTGTATGTGGCGCTGCCAGGCCCATACATCACCCTGGTTTTATGAACAATGTGGGATGTTCGAGCTTTTATAGAGGTTTAGGAGGAACGGTTCTTTTCTCCAGAAAATGAACGGCGCATAAAACTTTGCAAAGCAGCATCGGGGAATATTGAGCAGTCGCACACACACACACACACACACACACACACACGCACACAAACATACGTGCGATGACAAACCTGCAAAGCTCAAAAGGACGGGTTATAAAATTTCCGCTACTATTTGTCTGGCAGTTAAGGTTTTTTCTTTGGGAGCCGTTTCACCTTGAGACGCCGTAAAGCATTTCATTGCACAGTGAGGAGTTTTACTGCACACATCGCAGTGAGGATGATGATTATGTGTACTACGTTCGCGCGACTGCTCGGCTTTTACAAGGCTACAAAAACACGGTCGCCCCATCCCGTTTACACGATCGGGAGATCCTAACTGAGACCTTTCCCTGTAAACGACAAAGTAAATAGGATTCCTGCATCCTGATGCGGACCAACATTTTGATTTCACACACTTAAACCTTGAGGAAATAAAGAGCCAAAGAAGGGAAATAGAAGGGATTAGAATTCTTTATCTAATGACTTGTGATTCAATTCATTCTCATGCCCAAGGACTTTCCACCCCGCAATTACTTTCTTTCATTTCCTCCTAATGCCGTTTGCTGTGTGTTGAATTCAATTTTCTTCTGGTCGGCGTGTCTTTCAGCTAAACATGCGTAGAAAAGGTGGGAGGAGAAGCGCTGCCTGATGGGACGGCCACCATGCCCGCATATCTCTCTTCTTTCCCGTCTACTTGAGCTGCTTGATCTGCCTGCATGATTTCCTCTCTATCTGCTCTTCTGCTCGACCGTCACCCTGTCTGCCTGTCTGTCTGACTGCCAACCTGTCTGTCTGACTGGCAACCTGTCGTCTCCATTTGACCGACCTTGTCTCATATCGCCAGCGCCCTCAATCCCTCCACTTTATCACCGGTCGGTCCCTGCCTCCCCGAGTCACCTTCAGAATATCTTTCTTTCGATTTCACCGCACATTATTTTTTCATGTCTTCAGAGGAAAGGAGGTTCTTGGCTCTCCTTCATCCTACTGATCCGCCGGGTCGCTGAGGCCAACCTCCAGGGGGACCAGACAGAGGCTGTTTGTTAAGCTGTTATTTATCTCCTTCATAAAGTCCTCCTCATCTCCTATTAAAGAGCCCAGAACTGTTGCCCTTGACTCACACATAACTCTTGTGTCTTTTGGTGAGATGATTTACTGTTTAATTTAACACCAACTGAACCCAGGAGGGAGCCCGCCTGGCGCTGCCTGATGTCATATCAGAGAGGAATGTGTCGGGTGGGGGATTTGTGAACATGTGTGTGTTAATCTCAACGTGTGTGTGCATCTGTGCTGTCTCTGTGAGTGAGGGGGTGGCTGAGGCAGGGATTTCGTTTCCTTTATTTTGTTGCCGTAGAGCCACAGTAGTTGCAGCTTTGCACAACAAGGCCGCGTTTGGACCACCTTCCTGTCTTGAAGAATGATGAACACAGGAAGACTGATGTGAGCGTGTTCGCCGTGACTTCACGCCGCTAATTTCAAAATAATGAAATATTAAACAGGGAAAATCACATTTAATTCACGCTTCCCTGAACGCAGGAGGCAACAAAGACCCTTTTTTCCCCCTCTCTTGTCAATACCGGGAGATTGAAGGAGAGTCCATTTCCTGGGGATAAATGTAATTACATAAATCTCACTACATTCATTAGAGGAAAGGAAATTAAGTTCTTTTGGTATTTGTTATATGCCAAAACAAGCTCACTGTACGAATCGAGGGCGGGGGTGGGGCTGGTTGGGGAAACAAGAGTCAGGATAAAGTTCCAGGACAAGAGCTGTCAATTAACTCAGAACCGTTCCTTTCTATTTCATGACTGGCCTGGAACACCTCTAGCATTAGATATTAATGTGCCCTCAGGTGCTCACCTCTCCTCTTAAACACCCGCGTGTCACGCTTTTCAGAAGACGGCCAAATTGCTTTTATGCTGGTATGTTTCATTCATGATTTGACCTGTCAGAAAAGACAGTGCTGAACATGTTCCTCCCTTAAAAGACTCCATTAGCAAAAGAGTAACAATATAAAGCACTCTCAACTTCCTCAGATGTCTTAATCATGCCATCATAAGTCAGGGTCGGCTATCGACGGAATATCTAACGCACACTTCAAGATGTGTTTCTCTCAAATAAATGAATAGTCATTACTTCCATTTTGCAGCCGCGTGTCCCGGAGTTCCCTTACGTCCGATGTGCATTTAAGAGTAATATCTGAGATGATTAATAATAATAATAATACATTTCATTTATAACGCACTTTACATTTGGATCAAATCTCAAAGTGCTACAAAGTAAAAGCAGATAAAAGCATCAATAAAAAAATAAAATAATAACTATATAAAAACATGACCAAAAAGCAGCAATGTTAATTAAAGTTATAGGTTCTGCTAAAAAGGAAAGTTTTAAGTCCTTTTTTAAATGTGTCAGTCGTCTGTGGAGCCCTCAGATGGTCAGGGAGGGCATTCCACAGTCGTGTTGAGGTCAGTGGGGTGAGTAGTTCTTTTAGGTAGGGGGGTGCGCTACCATGGATGCACTGGTGAATGCATCCATGGTAGTTTACATGATTAGTTTACTTTAGATTATTTTATTTGTCGTTTATTATCTTTTATTATTATGTTATTTGACTGTAATGTTCCAACAAGTGGAAGAATCTGTTGTCATCCTCGCATCTTAGCCAAACTCTCTTTGTTCTCTGCGATCTCAATTTTGCG
Organism: Lophius piscatorius; assembly: GCA_009660295.1. Taxonomy (NCBI): domain Eukaryota; kingdom Metazoa; phylum Chordata; class Actinopteri; order Lophiiformes; family Lophiidae; genus Lophius; species Lophius piscatorius. The sequence goes on from VRLP01000307.1 coordinate 132,887, forward strand.
TGTTGCCGCAGCCAACATGCTGAAAAGTGACGGGAATGTCATTGATTTTGCAGATAAATTCAGACAGAAGCCAAAGAATGGGAAACATTAAAATGATTTCTATCTGATGGTGGAGCGAGAGGAAAGGTTGAAGGATTACCGCCGTGATTACAGTTCACGCTGGGGAGTTTATGGATGGCTCATACCCAGTTCCCATGGTGAATCCAGGCAATATTTGTAGATATATTTAACTAAGATGAGAAAAAAACGCAACCTAAAGTAACGTGATCTCCAATTTCCTGCGTTCCGAACTCAGTTTGCTTTCGCTTGTAGAACACACACGGCTGCGGTTCGGAAAGTAAATACCTTGTGTGAATTCTTAGGGATTGGAACTCAAACAAACAGCCTGGAAAACGAAGAAACGGATTGAAAGGACAAAAAGACTGTTAACTCTCTCAAACCCCAGATGTGACCTCCCTTTTTCTTTTTCTTCCCTCTTCAAACTCAACAGGAGGTTTAACCGATTGACAGAAGTTTGTTGTTTTCCTAATTTCCTTCCCTGATTTGAGTTTTATTCGGTGTATGTATGTGTGTTTACAGTTGGATACCTGCCAAAAAAAGAAACGTGAATGTATATGGGAAAAAATTAGCCCTCAACAACAAAACCTGCTTGAAACCTGCTGCACAGCAGAGCACATCCTGTAAAGATCATGTGTTTGATAGCCTTGGCGTAGTCACGAGTCTTCACAGTCTGAATTCATTCAGCCCCCAAAAAGTGAATTATGTTCAGATCATATTCATAAAACATATGGGAAGCAATGCGGTTTCCCAGTGACCAAGCTCTGTGTTTGCGATCCTTCAAAACTCACATCCTTGCATTTCACCACCCTGCGGTTCCTCCCGTGGACTGGGTTGAGAAAAAGACGGAGTTGTGTTTTTTCCGGCTTTGCTTTTCCTTCCCTTTGTTCAGGGATGAAGCAGAAATGCAACCAAACAAAAACCCCAAACAATGAGCGTATACAAAAACAACAGCGAGGCACGTGCGCTTTACTGATCCTTTGTTTGCCGGCTGTGTAGGACAAGTCATTTCTCCCCCCCGCCCCCGTCCGCGTGCGTATTTGTTTGTGATTAAGTATGCGTGCTTGTGAGGGAACGTCTCGCCAGCCGAGAGAGGAAGAAAGATGAAGAGGGCAGGCCGGAGCGGTGCAGAGCTGAGCTGGTGTTGGCCCAGCGGTGGGGTGGCAGATGCCAGAAGGCTCCATTAGACTCGAGGGAAGAGGCTGTGAGTTCTCTGGAAAGTCTATCAGACCTAAACACAAACACAGACATGCCTCTAATCCTAGTCTGCCCCAACATTCCTTCTCTCACGCCTTTCTTTCTTTTCTGCTGCTCTCTCCTTTCGCATTGAAACCCCAGATTCTCCAAAGCAATCAGCTCCAACTCCGGCTCACTTTACAGCATGTCGCCTTTTGTTTCCTCCCTTTCTCTCAGATGCTTCTCGTTCCTTTTTGCCTGTCGATGTGGTGTTTTTTGTTGTTGTTGCCGGGTCTGTCAGCGAAGCGGAGCAGTCATTAATCACTGGTAAACGTACGCAGAGGAAAAAAACAGAAACGCTTGAGGATTGGGGGGGGGGGTTGTTCTCATTCTGCTCGCAAAACGCTTTTCTAAACATGCTCCATGGAGAGAGATGTGGAAACTGGAGCAAAGATGCTGCAGCGGGTGCAATAAAAAAATAACCACATATGCTGCAACGCACATCACATCGGATGCCTACGAGTCAATTCTGCACCTGACTGTCAGTTCAAGTGAAAGATATCAGATAAAACTCTTTATCTGCATATCCATCAGCAAAGGCCTTTGGACAAGAATCCAATTGTGCGGCTTTTTGCTCCCAGCAACACAGCAGTGTTTCCAGCTATTATATTCCAGTCAATGTCATGCCCTGTGATTATTCCGGCTTGCAACCACAATTTATTTGGAATATCTGGCTTTTTTTTTGGGCTTCGGAGACAGAAGGCAGAGAAAAAAAATCTTTAAAACATATTGCATTTTAGCTGAAATTTATGTCCTCTATACATTGTTTTTCCTCAAATGTGTGTTTTTGCCTCTAAAAATTAGATGGTTTCTACGCAGCGAGTATTAATCCACCAAAATCCCCCGGTACCTTCCATTAGAGTAAACACACTTCATTTGCTATTGACTGAAATGGTCAGAAATCGGCATTATATCGCAACGTTCGAAAAACACGGGCAAAAAAAAAGTCTGGAGCTACCCTTCCTTTTTGGTTCTTCGGGAAAATTTAAAGGATTCTTCACAGAAATTTTCATGGAAATCCATAAAGTAATTATTGTATGAACCTTTTTTACCGGAAAAACAAAATTGAAGCTTTAAAATCAACCAAACATGGATTAAAAATCAGCATTTATATATTCTCACAGAGTCAATCTCACTTATGTCAGTAAAACAGTTTAACACTTTTTCAAATGCCTGCGCTTATATATATATATATATATATATATATATATATATATATATAAAAATCCTCCGTCCATTAAAACAAAACTGCATGCAAAGCATCATGAACATGAGGACAACATGAGGACAAATGCCGAGCCAGCAAATTGCCCAGAGGTCGTACAACCCCTCTGCAACGATAACCCTTCCAGATGATGAATTAGTTTTGTTTACACTTAACAAAACAAATACAGAACAGTGCGCATTATATTTAACAAGCAGCTGAGGGCATGATGTTTTACATGGCAGCAGCCGCGTCCGGCGTAACATCCTTCATTTGCTTTTAGCAACTCTTGCTATAATTTTAATGTTTACTGTGTGAAACATTTGAAATATGTAGCAAAATAGCTCATTTAGTAGAAAAAAACAGACAAGTCAGACAGCAGAACGCCAAATAAAAGGAAACCCAAGGATTCAAATGATTAGTGGTTAAAGGGAAATTCTGAACTAACAGGACTTTTTGGCAGTAAATGTAACAGATTATTGAGCAAAGGAATGAAATGGCAAAAGCTATCATCTGTCTTTCTACGTGAGGAGCCTCCAGACCTTGTGATGTTTTCCCGACTTAATAACATTTTCGGTTTATGTTTTTCTTTTTTCAGTTAGTTTCTGACGGCTACCCGCTGTTTTTAGTCTTCCACCCCCTTGAAGACCCTCCCATCCTGCCTCTCCACCTCGGTTTATATGTCTGCTGCTACCTCCACCGTCGCCCAGCTATGACCCCAGTGTGTTCCTAGTGTAAAAGCATTAGTTTAGCTCTTATGGCCCATGTGGAAAATCCACGGAAACCCACTGATCTGATATCATTAAAGATATAATTAGAAATAGCCTGCTCTATTTTACCTTCAGAGCACCTCATGCTTTTATACAAAATATCCATATCAGATCGATATTAGGTCGTATTTAAGTTGGTATCGGATCAAAAAACAATATCAGCGATATCGCACATCACTACTACCGGGTCTTAGAACCAGAATTATGGGGGGCTAGGCTCAAGAAAGCCCAAGCAACGACCTCAGAGCTGCTGCACTCACTACTGAGATAAACTCAAATGAGACACATTTCCTGTGATGATCGGCGGCTGTGACTCAGTAGGTAGAGTGGTCGTCCCCCAATCAGAAGGTCGGGGGTTCAATCCCAGCCCTTACTGTCTTCACATCAGAAAGTCGTTGAGGAAGATCCTGAAGTCCACTTTGCCCCCCAGGGATGAATACAGAGAACCAATTTTCTATGTTGTGCAACAAGTGCTATTGTATGTGACAAATAAAGACTTCTATTCTAATCAATATACACACTGTACGATTTATAATCAGTTCAACTGTGAATATCGAGAAGGAAAACTTGTGTGGAGGATGGACGTCCATCTCCAAGGGCTGATTAAAATCAACGAAGGGGGGTTTCGTGCATTGAGTAGGGTCCAACTATGGATGGAAACTGAAGATCTGCCGGGATGACCCCCAAAGGGAACTGCTGGCAGTCCAGCCTATACAGTGGTTAGATCACATTTTTCAAAGAAATACAGAATGTTTAAAGGAAAATTAAATTTAAAAAAAAGTTATTTAAAGCTGGACGTCCTTCTCCTGCACAACAATGGAAAGAAAAACCCAAAACTCCCTCCTGTGTGGTTAAAAAATTCCTTGACGCTGTCTCCACTCCAAAATGTAATGGGAACTTCACCGCAGATGCTCAACGCTCCGGGCAAGTTTCAGGACAATCCACCAAAAATCATAACGATGAATCGACACCGGGATTTAGAAGAAGGAGACTGGAAAGAAAAATAAATGGGAAAAAAAAAAAGAGGAGATTTGGTGCAGAGGATGAAAGGCCATTCATTTTCTCCTGCTTATCCGGGGTCGGTTTGAGGTGGCAGCCATTTAAGAACTGATTTCCAGATATCCCTCTCCCCAGGACCACTCTCCAGCTTATCCTGAGGGATCCTGAGATGTTTCCAGTCCAGACCCTCCAGCGAGTTCTGGTTCTACCTATGAGAAATTGATTTGGTAGCTGCTGTAGGTGCTTAGATACGACTCTGTCAGTTCCACATGAAGAAGGCGTGAACTCGATGATGTGTTAAGACACGTTTTTAGAGGAAGTAGTTTGGGTTCAGTTAGGGAACAGGGGGGACGCAGACAATCTGAAATGCGGGCATTTGAGATTAATATGCCAATGCAGTGACTGAGACCTCCATTCAGTGTAGAACAGTGACCTCGCTAAAACTCCAACTGTCCAAAACCGCAACCGGCAAGTGGGTGAAGAGCCCGATGAAGAAGACATTTTATCGAGCAAACATTTATTCATAACCCATCTGGCTCCTCGGCTAAACTGTTGTTTCATCAGAGTATTGTTCATTTTTCTGCTGACGGCTGTTCTAATAGGGGGTTGAGGGAGTTGTGTGGGGGTGGTTACCTTGAATCTTTATTTACCCGAGCAGAAGAAATCAATGCCTCTCCGCGCTAAGAGAAGTGTGTAGATCAATAAAAGGTTTCAAAAAAGCTCCTGTGAAAAATCAATGTCCCTCACATGCTAGAGACGGCGGCTGAAGAAAGACGACAAAGAACACCTGTTCACGGTGAACTCTCCTCAGGCAGAACCCCCCCATTCATTAGGTACCTTCTCTGTTTTCCTGTCACATACCGACTCTCCCGGTCATCACAGCGTCAGTCGCTGCCTCATGCATTAATACCTCTCCTGTCAAACCATCACCTGTCCACTTTATTGATTCTGCACCTCGCACTTAATTTTGAATTGTTGTTTGATCAACCGGATTTCGACCTTCGGGTTCAAGTTTTTTTTTAAATCAATTTTGTGAGACAATGTATCATTAAAACCACCTACATTAAAACCAACTATCAAATGTTGTGCAGGAGCTCCTAAAGGCTCTGCAATGAACTCTGCGCTCAGATACCTATCTTCTAGAACCATCTTCAACGTTTTTTAGTTATTTGTACTACAGTAGCTTCTCTGAGGAATCAGAAGACATGGGCTAGAAGAACCCAATGTGCATCAATACGTTCTGGGTGCCCATGATCCCTGTCAACAGCTGTACCGCCAACCACTTTGGCGGGTACTAACCACTGCAGATTGGGAACACACAACATATTGCCCAGTTTTGGAGATAGATCTGTATAAAAAGGGCTTCACGTTCACACCTGAGGGGAATTTAGAAAACTCCCAAACACACTGAACCTCCTGGACTGGAACCAACCGTTTTCTTGGTGTGAGGGAACAATGCTGCAAAATTAGCCGGTGCTTCCTGACAAAATGTACAACCTTCAAGTAGTTAGTGTCCAGTGTTCGTATGAATATTTAGCAGTTTTCAGATTAGAAGTTGATAAAGTAGAGAACAACATGGGAGTTAATCGCTACTTAACCTTCCTGTGACCTTAGGCCCCAGAGGATTAAGTAATTTATTTGGGATGATGCGTTTACGACTCAGGTAGGTCTCGGTTGAGCCTTTATTTTGACATATCTTAACAATGTAAGGTTACTTTTTCTTTTTCTTCAATAGTTTTCGGCTAAGCTAGCATTGTAAGCTCTTCTGTCAATCATGTGGGAAGTAAAGAATAGAGGGATTTTGCCAACATCAGGCTAAATTCAGTACAACTGCGATGCCGGAGGCTGATAGGGTTTAATATTAAGCCACAGAGTTACATGACATGCCCGACACGTTGATGTACAGGGAGGGAGACTGAAGCAATTATTTTAGCTCTGCTACTTATAAAAGTTAATAACATCTCACGGAGCTCTGACACCATCTAGGCTTTAGAGGGCAATGAAAGTACAGTTCTGCCAGAACTTCACCTCAGACAACATTTCCCTCGACACGTGTAAGCCCCCAAATTCAGAGGCAAGTCAGTAGGGCCTCGGTCCTGGCACCTGCCCGATCCCGCGCTGGCCTGATCAAAGTGACAGACCTGCAGACCCACGGAGATGCAGGTGACGGCAGCCGTCGGCCCGCCTGTCAAACCGATGGCAACTTGGTCAGGGTAGGGAGTAAAGAGGCGGGGTGGCGGGGAAGGCCGCTGCCTACACGTCAGTCTGTGCTGCGCCCGATGACAGAACAGCCCATTAGGACAAGGACTGACTTCACAGGCCATTAGGGGAGGCATCACACAGCCACAGCGCACAGAGCACTGAGTAATGGCAGAGTCGGAGAGAGACGGTGGAAGGGGTGGCAGACAGGAAGATTGCATGTCCTGTTTTTCGACGTATTCGACATAAGATTCAAACCTGTGAGTAACATTAAAAAATGTAGCCAAAATAGTGTCTCTTCTGAGGTTTTTTTTCTTATTGAAAAATGTGACTGAACCTGTTTATAATACGACCCAGTGGCAGCATGTATATGATAAAGAGTAAGGGGTTAAAGTATGGACCCCTGGAGGGTTACTAAAGGTCAATCCTATTCGATAGGAGGATTTATTCTGGCATATTAAAGCATTGGATGACTTACAACCAAATCAAAACATGTTTTACCAAAAGGTTATACTAATTTAATTAAATGTGACTGTTTTCCATGAAATAGATAATTTCATAGGTCTTTTTTTTTCTCACTGTTTCCAAACATGCTTGAATGAGCATTTGGGCATTTTGTGGTCATGACTGTCCAAGATATTAGATCAATAAATGTCGCCAAGACATAAAATATGCAAAACAAATCATTTTTCTATAGTTTTTTTTCTCTTGAGGAGGATATTAAAAGCCTTAGTAGTTGGATTTGTTGAGTTTTTAATTTTATTTTCACAGATCCTGGTGAAAAAATCCTGCAAAAGAGGTTATAAAAGTGGATGTAATATATCAACAATAAGTATGGCAAAATCATTCCCCTGCCACACAACCCCCAGAGCTGCCGTCTCGTTAAAATCTCTAGTTCTGTGCTTGCCCTCCAGTCATCATTAAAGAGAAAGTCTGGAGCCGGAGAACCCAACAGAGGCATCAGCACGCATCACTTCTCTCCTGCTCCGAACGCTCTACTCGCAACAACCCACCAGCCCCTGATGGACCTATTTACTGCACAAAGTGGTTTGTGTTTGGCTGCACACTATACTTCCAAATATACTTTTGATACCCTCTCCCTTTGTTCCGGCCCCACCCCCTTCCGTCTCTCCCTGGTTCTGACCAACTCGTGGAATCAGCAGACCTGTCGGGCCAATTTATGACTGGCGTAGCACTACTGAAGGGCTCAGTGGGCTCAAATGAGAACGCCACGCCATGCCAAGCTGATGGGACACAGTGCAGCAGTAACTTCAGCTCCATAAAAGACTCACAAACTCTTCTTCTCTCTTTGACTTTGTTTTTGTTTCGCTCCTAAAAAAAAAGAAAAAAAAGGAAGAACAAAATAGCTTCCTTCAAGCAGCTCAGCAAGCTTTTCCCCGGGGATTGGATGAAACACAAAGAACAAAAACAGAAGGGAGAAGAAAAAAAAAAGCTTCTTTTGCGCAATTTAAGACCCAAAAGAGATAAACTGTAAGAGTTTTGTAAACAGTGAGCAAAAGTTGAAGGCTAGATATTCCAGATAAAGAGAAGAAGACTGTTGTAGGAAAGTAGCCGTGGACTACAGAAGTTCTGTTTTCCTCACAGCTGTCGGACAAATTGTGCTTTTGGGTTTCTGAATTTGGAACACATTTACTCAGTTTGATAGTAGACACTGTCGCCTGAAGTCAAATGTCCTTTGATTGCCCCGTTAGAAAAGCACATGTCAGGAAGAAAGGGACATATCAGGCAACAAGTGAACAATTACTCCTCAAAGTGGATGTTGGAAGCAGGAACGCATGAGGTTCTGAGCAGCTTTGACACGGGTCATGTTGTGGTAGCCAGATGAGTAGGTAAGGTTGTTTCCTCTCTGCAGCTGTACCAACCAGAAGCTGTCACAGCAGGGACAACAGCTGCACTAGAAACCGGGTCATGGGTGGCCAAGGCTCATTGATGCGAAGTCCAATCCATTTTGTCACATAGTGGAGATGTTCTGGCACAAATTTCTGAACATACAGTTTTCTGTTTTCCGCATACAGCGGGCTCATGGCTGGCTCTGAGCTCCTGCTAGCTTTAGCCACTCTGCTAAGGTTAGCACAACTTGCTATGTTCCTCGGTGTGATTAAAAACCGAAGTATGGGATCTAGTTCGTTGTGCCGAAAGTTTTTGGGCTTGAAGAGGTAACAAATTTGGCCCTTACTGGTTTCAAGCTCCGCGTTTTCTGGTTTACCTGTGGGATGTTTTAATCTCGGTAGCTCATGCTTGCGTTTACTGCGAAAGCATGAGACCGGCCTCAAAGTAAGGCTGGTCAGCCGATTGCCAATTTCATCAAACTAGGCCTCTAGCTACTAGCATCAACTCAACGCAAGAAGGAGACAGAAATGCCTCTTATTTGACGTAGAACACTCCTAAAAGTATGAGACCTGTGCAACAAAGAATTCAAGGTTTTGGCATCTCGTTATTCCAATCCATTGAGGCCCTACCTTGCAATTTACGAGACTTTAACAATCTGCTGCCATTGTCATTGCCCCAGACATCACAGCACACCGTCAGAGGTTGGGTGGAGTCCATGTCTCGAGGACTCAGGGAGTCCAGGTGTTTTGATGGCAAAAGGACATCAAAACAACTGGACTGGCTTGCTGTCCTTATATAAGGCATGTACAGGATGTACAGGAAATAAATTAGCTGGGATTGGATCAAGTTGTTCCGACATTCTCAGCATCTAGCTGTGGTGTTGTTGCTCGCACATAACCGGCTCTTTAGACCTGATTTGTGTTTATGTTTTGTGTTATTACATCTGGTTTATTAAAGTGTAAGCCATCTCGTCTTTAGTGGGGCATTGAGGACCAACCATTTTATTGCTCTTTTGGTTTTGGAAAAGCAGTTTTTCATACTTACACCCCCGCAGGATTCCCCCCCCCGACTTTGGACTTCGGTAAAGAGTCTGTGACAAATGTTATTGTTACAAAGGAGCCACTAAAATAGTATCGAACTCTGTGCAACCTCTCTGAAATAGCCTGATAAAGGAAAGAAAGGATGCATGAAGGGGCAGAAATAATCATTTGTTTCCACTGTGAACCCGCTGGACCTCCCACACCGTGGAGGAGTTGGGCTGTTTAGCGGTTCTGTGTCTGCAGGGAAACTTCTGTGGCACATTCAAGGCTGTTTGAAGACCGAAAGATTCGTGGCTATAATTATATTAGGGGGACAAAACACAATCATCTGTGATGATATGGGGAAGAATCAAGCTATGCAATTAAAAGGGTATCCCAAAGTCTAGGCCATGCCCCCTGGTGGGCTGTGTTGGTACTGCAAGGGGGCAGCTGGGGATAATTTTACCATAAAAAAATTATGATTGAATAGAAACATTTTAAGAAATAATTAGTAGTATCGAAATAACACATAAATCAGTTTGAATAATGTGTTGTTCTTCATATTTACAACCTGGTTACAATCTCCCAGTATCATAGTTCTATTTTCAATTTTGCACACTGTGTCCACATAGAGTATTTTCTTTATTTTATTATTATTTGATTTTTATTTGATTCATCCGATTAATTACATGTTTATTTTGTCAAGTAAACATATCAAGTGACTCTTTATAAAATGAAACAGTTATGAGCCGAGCTGTGATAGGTTGTTATAAGATATGCAAATGTTGGCCTGATTCAACCTTTCAAATGATATATTCTCAGGATTATTCTTGGGATACGGATTTTTACAACTGGAGATCATTAATTTGTACTACATTCTGGGAGAAGGACATTAAGTTCTCAGCGTATGAAGTTTAATACGCTCAGTTCAGTTTCGGTGGGATTGTGATGTTTGAACTGATCGCACAAGAGTTACAGATCCCAAAACTGGGCCTTCGACATTGATAAGTGAATGAATGTGCTAGTGTGTTTCTTCATCACACGCCCATAATCACCATTAGTTGCCGAAGGCCCTCAAGAAACCTCAGCTCTAAATTCACAACAAGTCAGTTATTTGGCCCATCATATCTGTCACTTACGCTGACGAGCATCTGAGGGAAAGGTCCTCGAGAATTCTCGGCTACGTTGATAGGGGGTATGACCCAGTCCCTCTTCTGTCTCCGTAGACCCTTGGAGCTGTTCACGCCGGACCCTGAGAACATGATGACCGGAGGTGGTGCTTGGAATGCCTCCTTGGTCTCTTTCCTCTCGGTGATTTCCCCCCCTTCCTCTGTGACCTTTAAGAGAAAACAAGGCGTTAATTAGCAGAGGCTGTTAATGATAACCGATGTGATGTCCGAGACTTTTCTGTTCTCAAGGAACAGATTCACACGGACAAGAGGTGCATTCTAGTTCTGTTAAACACATACGCTCAAAATCTGTTGTTTCTAGTCAAACAATAAGCAGCTAGCAAACTGTGAGGCAATTTTTTCATGAAGCATTAATTCAAACAGGGTCCATTCAAAACCAACACTTGAATCCCAAATAATCTGACTTTAGAAATAATAGCCAGGACACCATTTCAGTTTAACCCTGAGTAAAATCTGAACAGGTTAAGTTGTATTAACAAAGAATCTGACATTGATGTAATGGAAACATTTAAGTTTCCAATACTGGTCTTAACTTTCATCCAACTATTTTACTGAGAAATTACCCGGACAGCCAGTTCGGCGCCGTGGCACCCAGAATACAAAAAAAACAAAACACTTTTAAATCTGTTAAAATAATCAAGTCACACTAAAATTGTTTTTTATACAGCAATAATAAACACTTGCTATTCAGTAGAGAAGGAAAACAGGTATTAAACTTCTCGGTATAAAATGAAAACTTTAATAGACACTGGAGAAAAGCATGGAAAAAGCTTTTTTTAAATTACGCCATTGAACACAGCACCCGTTCATCTCCTCACACAGGACACCTTCTGGCATGTTGTTGTGCTCAGTTCCATTAGGCCCCGCCCATCCTCCCTCTCATCCCCTCCCCTCCCTCACAGGCCACTCCCATCATCCATCAGAGGCCCCTCCCACCCTCCCTTCAGAGGCCCCTCGCATCCCTACTAGCCCCTCCCATCACTCGATGGTGCCCTCCCTCCCTCACAGGCCCCGCCCATCATCCATTACATGACACTCCCCTTGTCGTTAGCCACTCCCCTCTCCTCATGGGGCCCTCCCCATCCTCGCAGGCCCCTCCTATCCCTTGCAGTAACAGTTCAGAAGTTATCTGTTCTTATCACGATCATTTCCTGTTGTAGGAGTCGACTGAATATTACAAACAACTAATTGTATTGAGTAACGCGCCCCTGTTTTTATAAAACATGCGAGAATAATGATGATCTCTGAAATACACACACACACACAGAACTTAAAATACTTTACATCGTCAAAGTGAATTATCTTGTGCTAGCTTTGTTAAGGCGTAAGCACTTAGAACAAGGAAAAGCAACGGAGCGCCAAATCTCGCCGTCTCAGTACGTAGAACTTCTCCGAATCATGAGAGAACATCATCCTCCTCCTCTGGAGGGATCAGTCCAAAACCAGCGGCCATTTTTGTCCCACTGGTGAACTGGATGGACCTAACCAGAATGAGCGGTCCCCCCCCCGCCAGTCACATTTCTGTCTCAGTGGTACGAAGCAAGTTGCTCCCAGAACCCTTAGAATAAATATCAGGTAGGGAAGGAGGAGGCGGGAGCTCCAGGTGCCGTTTCTCCTCCCGGGGGAGCGACTCACCAGCAGCAGACTGGTTCTTTATGCTTAGTTTCTCTGATGGCGAGATTCACGCTCGGTTGTTTTTTACCGTGCTAAATGATTACCTTTGCAAAGATTGTCCAACTGGCGATGTTAAGTATCTGTGTTTTAATTGGGCGTCAGCAGCATTCAACCTCATCACTGCAACTGCCAGCCGCATTTTGATCCTGCTAACAACCTTGCTGCTAATGACTTCCTCTAATTGTGCTGTAGCTCGAATAACAATATCATAAACACAATGAGAAAAAAAAGTTTCTTCAACTTATCTATATGTTCATGAACGGCTGGGGGAAGGAAGGGAGGTCAGATAAACGCCGCTGTCAGCTGCCGCGACCACCAATCGGCTCAGACGGCGGCGAGATTCTGGAGGGTCGATTTTCTGTTTGTGTTTTGTGTCTCCAAATAATAGTTTTATTTATACAGCACATTAAAAAACAACAACCTCAGTTGACCAAAGTGCTTTACGAGGATAAATAACCATCATCGAGGATCAACAAGCCATAAATCTGATCAAAGATAGACAATAAAACATCGTTAAATAAAAGAAAGGTGAAATAATAACATCGTTATAACAAGGCTGTGCTGTTGGAGAATACATTCACTCTCCATCCTATTATATATCTTTTTTATATATATATAAATTTACGACGTTATCAAACATTACGTTATCAAACGACGTTATCAAAAATATGTTACGTTAATCGATCAACCAACGTAACGTGAAAAGGCAGAAACTTCCTCATCACGCGCTTTTATTCTGAAAACAAAGATTTACCCCTGGTCAGAGACTTTAGCAGCGATCTTCTTTTTCTTTAAATTTCTTCATTTATTGTTGCATAAAACGTGAAGTTGGTCTCCATAAAGGTTACCGTCAACATCATCCGTAACGTTAAAATCACAAACTTCCTCTTCAAGCGCTTTTATTTTGAAAACCCAGATTTACCCCTGGTCAGAGACTTTAACGGCGATCTTCTTCTTCTTCTTTAAATTTCTTCATTTATTGTTGCATAAAACGTGAAGTTGGTCTCCATAAATGTTACCGTCAACATCATCCCTAACGTTAAAATCACAAACTCCCTCATCACGCGCTTTTATTCTGAAAACCCAGACCCCCGTCATGACAGCTGGTCTTTTGAAACATTCACTCTCAAGTTGAAGGGCTGGAGCCTATCCCAGCTCCTTAAGTTCTTCTTCCACGCTTAACAAAAAGTGAAGTCGGTGTGCCTGATCCACGTGATTGAAGTCTTCCCTCTCGTTTTAGCGTGTTCACAGCGTCGGCCCATCCGACGGGTTCTGCTGGAGGTGTTTGTAGAGTTCATCATTTCTTACTTTCACACTTCATTTCTGGAGAGTTTGCATAAAAAACAAAGTCTCTGCTGTCTCTCTGCCCATCTTCTGTCACGATAGGAAACATTACAGTATAAAAACCGCTTACAGGAAAATACATATCCATCATAAAACAACATCAGCGACCCAAAAACCGACAATAAGATATCACAGCAATAAAGATTAACTCTCTCTCTCTCTCTCTCTCTCATTATTTACTACTTGGGAGCTTCACTAACTCACTTGATCATTAGCATTTTTTCTGCACCTAAGTGGTGATTAGGAAACTCTGCATCCCAAATAAGGATAATTCCCACCCTTCCTTGTGCAAATACACGAAAAACACTTTACAAACATGCCTGTGTCTCGTGTAACATCGGACAAAAATGTGGAAGCTTCATAAATTGTGAGCAAAAACATTCATCAAGGTTTCAGGAATAATCTTAATACACATTAAGACGTTCTTGCGTTAAAGGTCTAGTGTGTAGAATTAATGGGGTATATCTCTGAATAAATGGAATCAAATATTCATAACTATGATTTCTTGTTTTATATTATATTAATATTTTCAAGGGTTCCTCTGCAAAAGCAGATAATTCCGTTTTTTTTATAAATTTTCACAGAACAGCTTTTTTTTTTTTATTGTTTACTTCAGGTTATATCTTTCAAACTGAAGCTGGTTGGCTTTGACTAAGTAGAAGTTACATAACAAAAGAAAGACTTTAAAAAAAAAAAAAAAGAAGTGACTTTATTGGAAATAGTTGTTTTTTTTCCATTTAAACTTTTTTGGGGCGGTAAAAGCAGATAACTCCGACGCTTTATTCTTTTCTCTTTTCCCCCCAAAAAACACAAACAACTCAACAAAGGAGGTCTCACCATTGAATGGGGCCATATGATGGCTCTGTGCTTCCTCTAATCTCTCTTTTCTAATCTTTTTGGAAGCCAAAACAAGTTTATTTAAAGCAGAAATGACATTTATCTGCTTTTGCAAATGAACTCTTCATTTATTATGATGTGTTTGCATTTACTGAAGAGCTTTTAGGACGACAGCATCTATTAGTGTAAACGGGTTTTTAAAGATAAGAGCATTCTTGTCCGATTTGGTTTATCCTATCTTTGGTACGTCACTGAAAAAAAACGATAAATAAATAATTTAAAGTTGATTTTTTTCTAGCTGACATTGTTAAGTCCAGCTAAAGGAACGTATATGTGGAAATCATAATTTACCCGTTTGAGAGCGCAGACATGACGGGGACGACGCTCCCCAACCGCGGAGCTTTTGTTTAACCATTGATCCAGGAGATTACTTAATTAATTAATTAATAATTGCTTGTATGTTCGGGAAGGTTTTGATTAAATTCCCGAAACCCCCATCTTCAACTATGGAGAGGCTCAAAATCTTTAACAATCATTTCTGCGATAAAATCTTCTTGTGTTTCCCAGTGGTCTTGGGAATTCACCTGAAATACTAACTAAGTAATTAGTTCTATAAATTAAATGTAGCCTCGATATATGAATCTAATACCTTCACACAAATTATACAAAATATGATTTTATTCAGCCACTTTTTAGTATTTCAGATTTTGAAGTGTGTATATTTTTCCTTCAATTCCATTAAAACAATTCATATTAATATGTTCGATTCAATCATTTATTTGAATAGATGTATCTTGATATCCTCTGAAATAATTATGAGCTAAGATTAAAATACAGACTTTACATTGACATCCTCGATCGTGTTAATATTTCAGCAACTCTCTTAAGTGTTAAAATTACACCCAGGGTGAAAAGCCAATTTATCTCCAACCTGTGTGGACTGGTCGTCAACAAACCCGATCTCCATCTTGCATTTAGCAAAAACAATATTCATTGTGCGCAGCGAGGCTTAATAGGTTTTCAAAATTAGCCAAGAGCTGAACAAAAGGCAGATAATGAATGCTAATTATTTGACCATATTATGGTGAGAAAATATATAACTTCATTACAAAGTACAAGCGTACGTGTTCTCTTAGCAGATCTCTCATCAAACGCCGTTAATCCTTTACTTTTCCCTTCATGTTTACTGTTTTGTTTGTTTGCTCAGGATGTGGTGGATGAACTCCTTCCAATGCAAAAGTTTATAAAGGGGGAGGCAGCCGCGGGTTCGATTCCCACTTTTGCATCATACGTCGCCTCACCATCTCTTTCTCACTGTTTCCTGTCAATCTTCAGCTGTAAGGTCAATGACGGCCTGTGGGCTCAGAACAATGTTCAATAAAAAATTGACAAACACAAAGTAGAGCTGCGCTGTTTGCAATTTTCTCGGACGATCACCGATTTTAATAAAGTCTGAACGGCCGATGACGATTTTTTTTTTCTTTAAAGTTTCAAAATAATAATGAATACTGTATTTTAAGTGCTCTTATTTTGAAGGATTTCTGTGGAAGTAAGACTGGTCGGCATTGTGTATGTATTCTAACCTGTGGAAATGAATGTCCCCCTTCGTGAGTTTCTTAAACCAATTGTTTGACATTTAAAAGTGAAAATAAAACTTTGTAAGCCTCAGTCCACTAAATGTTATATGTTGGCTTTGTTCAGGGACTAGCTAGCCGCGAGCTCCTTCTAGCTTTAGCCGCTCTGCAAAACGTTAGCTTATTAAAAGCTGCTCTGTTCCTCAATGTGATGCAATTTCAAGTGTGTGATTAAGTTCGTTGTGCCGAATGTTTTCGATGTATTCCCTCCACAGCTTCTTTCGTCCTTACCGGTGTTACAAATAGAGAGCTTTGTGTTTTCTGGTTTACTTGTGAGATGTTTGGAGCCTTGATAGCTCGTGCTTGGTGTAACCGATCAGCACATGCGTGTAACCGGCGCACAATCTGCCCGATATTAGACTTTAAAAGAGAATGTTTCTCTATTGGAGGGTTTTTACTGTATGTGTGTGCGTGTGCATATCTATGAAACAAACCATAAACCCTTGATTTTTGTCATTTACACCGAGCGTAAAAAAAAGTATTTTAATACAGAGCATGTCTGGCGTTTGATTTGCGGCCTCTTTCAGTAGCCGCCGACAGCTGAGTCAGAGACGCCCGCTTCAGTCATACAGCATTCGCTCATCACCAAAACTCTCCTCACACACCGCCTGCAGCCAGGGAGAAAAGACCACCACAAACCTGTCTGTTTGAAAGATGCTCAAATAAGGAACTTGAGAGGAGCCCATTTTCAATCGTCATAAACATTGACTCACCCGTGAGTCAGAGGAGCTACATCGACTGCTGAGGCCGTCAAGCACATCACCTATCTAAATTAATGTCCTGCTCCGGAAAAACTGCAAAGCACATGAAGGTGAACTTCAGGCACTCTGCTTCTTTACAGATGCTGCCTGAGTGTGGGGACATGGAGTCCAAACATCAGTGAAAAGACAGGAAGAGAGCTTTAATTGTGCATCCAAAGACTAATAAAGCCAGCCAAGTGCAGAAAATCTGATCTGTTGCTACTTATGTTCCAGGACATTTTATGTTCCAATGCTTCCATGTCAAGGTTGCGGAGAGTCCACTATCTCAGGACTTACTTTGGAAAGGCGACGTGTTTGGTTTGCACTACGGACTATGAAATGGAATAAGTTGGCTTTACTAAGTTAGGTAGATCAAGCAGATCCTTCATTATAAGCTCAAAAACAATCTTCTGGATCATTTTCAAATTTTAAACCTCCATAGACCTTAGTGGGAGGAAGAACTGAATTGTTTATGGGACAGGTCAGTTGCATTTTTCTGCCACTAGGTGGACATTTCCCCCCCGCCAAAATCAGCTTGATTTAGTCAAAATTGCTGCACATGAATCAGCTCAGGGAAATCTACAATGTATATATGATGTTTCACTCCAATGGTTCATATTTTACTCATGAAAACTCTTTTTTTATAACAAATAACAGTTTTACAGCAATAAATTCCTGAGAAGTTGGTCTGATTTAGTCCAAATGTACAAAATATTAGCTGCCTTTGAAATTTGTCATATTTTATTCTCATTGTTTGTATTTCACTCACTACCGTTTAACTTCCCAACCAAAAGTCCAAATTGTTTCTACATTTAGGTCATACGAATTTCCAGAAGGAATTCTGTCTTGTTTTATTCCTGAGCTCAGAAATAAATAGTTAACTGTATATTTATCTTATAGTTATTGAGTCACTACAGGATCTGATCTTAGAGCATATTGCTTACTTTATAGAAGTGGTTAATTTAATACGAGGAGTTAAATCAGGGGGGGATTGATTGTACAACGCAGTGGATTAGGGGCTTTTCTGAGATCTACACGTGTTGTTAAAGTTAAATCTGAGGTGTTAAAACTGTATTTCATTTTTAGAAAATTAAATTACGACTTTACTTTGTAATTTTGATGCTGTTGGAGAAAATAGTTGGGGAGTTGAAAAAGCATGGAGTGAGTTGAAAAAGTGACGTGTTTTTTCAACGCAGCGTTACGGGAGGAGGAAGAAAAGTTTCACACACAGTTCAAAATACTTGGAAGCCAACTTTCCCAAAGGATTCCTGGGATGGAAGCTGCTGCTGAGGTCACAAGTCTAAGTCTGAATCTGTGACTCTCTAAAAGGATTGAACGTGAAGAGAAATCAAACTCAAGTGTCTTCAAAACAGACAACAGCATCAAATTCTGAATGAGATAAGATGTTTTTTAAAGAAATGTACTAGCAGACGCAACAGAGAGACGAAACCCCGGATACAACGACGGACTCATCCAACCAAGTCGCCTCTGATGTCCAGAAAACAAAGCTGGCGTTTGGTGATTGGAAGAATTCCAGACGGAGGATGAAAAGAAAAGAAAGTTAAAGAATCTTATATACATTCACCAATGTGTGCAGAGATAATGCATGAAAAGCGGGAGTTGGTGGCTAGCTCATATTTTCCCACTGTGATCTCTGAGCGAGGAAAGATGAAGGACTGCGGATTCTTGAGGCTGGGGAAAGTAAAGCAGAGCGGTGTGTAGGATTCATCGCCGCTCGGGTCATGGAATGTGGGCGGACATGAATCCGCCCACATTTTTTTTTTTTTCACCAAAAACTGTGAAAATAAACATTTTAGAGAATCTGTGAAATATCAGCTTTCTTTATTCTTCTGTAATTAAAAGTTGGTTCTATTCTGCTCTATACAGATAATGGTACTGGTACCAATACCGAGGACATATCCTCGTAATAACGCTGACACATCTGCCACTTAATGCTGATGTTACCGCTTTATGGCGAGGCTGAAGAGCAACATCGGCTGTGTGTAAATATTTCATATGTTAAGTGATGATACGGAAAGTAAAGCAGTCCTTTAACTAAGATGTGGCAAAAAAACACAGTTCCATTAATACAAGCAATTGGATCACCGGTGATTAAGAACCAGAGTTTGCTGACGGTCGCAGCTACGACCAACTTTTGCAGCAAACATTGTTGAAGCTGAAAGGAACCTAGAAATAATGCTAAAACCTTCCCCCATAGTTTTCTCTCAATGATTTGCCATTATTGGTCGTAAATAATATGAGATATTGTCATATTTCCAGCACACTAGAGCCCAAATACGAGATTCCCAACCATGACTGCATCACATGTACCGTACAACAACACGGCCGCTGCTTTGGACTTCAGCTTCAAAGTGACATCTGATGAAAAATAGAACATGTTCTGGAAGAAAACTGTAATCTTATAATGAGGCATGGACATCTGAGTGCATTGAAATGAAAGTGTGCCTCCGACGCGTTGATAAAATTAGTTTGCAGCAGCAAATACACTAAAAAATGTAATCAAATTAAGTTTCACATTGACATAATGAGGAAATAACGCGTATGCACAAGGGAGGTCGCAGAGCATATTAAAATATTTATTCGTCCATGCATCATCCGTAAGTGCTTTTCCTGTTGAGGGTTTTAGGGGGCTGGAATCTATCCCAGGTGAGATCGGGCGAGAGGCAGGGGACACCTCGGACGAGTCGCCAGTTCTTTACAGGGCCGACACACGGAGACAGCAGCGGTACCCACTGAAAAACAGTCTTGCTTTTTTTTTGCCTAAAAACAACCTGATGTGTCTCATCATCTATTAATCAGATTTAGTCCAAATTCGGTGCATAAAAAATGTTGTTTCACTCTAATAGTTCGTATTTTACTCACTAGGGGGAGCCACCTTCATCTTACATCTTATACCTCATGTTTTACTTTAACAGTTCATATTGTTCCCACTAGGGGGAGCTTTTAACGGAAAACAAAACATTTTCGGACATAACTTTAGGCCCATTTTAGTCCAAATTCACGTAAATAGACTCAAGGGGACCTATTTTGTAAACATTGTATCGTTATCTTATAGTTCATATTTCACTCAGTTCGGGGAGATTTTTTACTAAAAATTCTGGGGACATGAATTTACATTCCATTTGAGGGCGATGACTGTACAACGACAGGGATTGGGGACTTTTCAGGGACAAACCCTGGCTAACCGGGACGATAGCATAGGCCTAGTTATGGATTTGACACCCGGTCTCTAGTGTCGTGCACTTCCTTTTACTCCACCCTGCGACACCATACATACACATGTAGTACATTTAGTGCTAATATATATATACATATATATATATATACATACGTATAATCAAGGCAGGAGTTCTGTCTCCTTTCTCAGTTTATTGGCTTTGGCCAATTAGTTTTTTCTCAATGGAATTCCCAGACGGCAGAGTTACCTTGAGAGCTCATCTACGGTAAGTTTAACCATCATATCTCAGGCTTACAAGCCGGTGAGAACATGTCAAGAATTCAGTCAAGAATATCACGGCTCAGGCTCTGCATTAGCTGCACTTTCTGTCTCAATCACGTCCCCCTGGGCTAAGCCTTCCTCCAATGCTTCCCCTGCCCTTCGCTCGCCGTGTTATTGTTTTTTCTCCGACTCTCCAACGAGCCAGCGGGCTCTGACAGCTTGTCTCAATAATAGTGATTCCTCGAGCGCTGGGCTGTGTTAGCCTGACGATGCGCCAGAAGGTAACAACAGCGTTCTGGAGCTTCGCCTTCCAAACATTCCTGCCCAATAAATTCCCAGTTCATATCTTTTTCATATGCGATCGAATGGTACGGGTGGAGATAATGCCGGTAAGACTTTATTTTGAAAGGCTGTGCTTTTGACTGACAGCATCATAACCGAGGTATGACACCTGTAGTAGACACGAAGGGCCATCAAGGGAGTCAATCATACCTGTTTCATCATCACATCACACTCTCGACGAAGGCCTTTTAAGTCTAGCTAGGCCGATGGCGTCATCCCCTACAGCAAGGGCAAATCACTGAAAAGCCCCCAATCCCCTGCGTTGTACAAGCAATCCCCTGATTGAATTAACTGTGACTCGTTAATAATCCCAAAACGGTCCATTTTGACTCAACCTAACTATTTCTATGAAGTCAGCAATATGCTCTAAGTGACTCAATAAGAATTTAGACACAACTGGACTTATGGTTGGGAGGTAAGGACCAAAATCCTTCTTTTACAAAAAAAAAAAAGCCCCTCCCAGAGAGCAAAATATGAACCATTACAGTAAAATATTACAAATACAAGTTATATCGCCTTGAGGCGTTCATATGAGATTCATTTGGACTCAATCAGACCAAAAGTTAGGCTGTTATGTCTGAAAAACTGTTTTTCATAAAAATAGCTCCTCCTAAATATGAACTATTGGAATAAAAAGTATATATATACAAGATAAATCTCGTCAAGTTAATTGATATACACTAAATCTGGACTGAACCTCAAGATCGCAAAATTATGGCCTGAAAATTTTGGGAGAAAAAGGAGAAACTGACCTTTCCGAAAATGAATCCAGTTCTTCCTCGCACTAAGATCTATGGGGAAATAAAATTTGAAAACGATCCGTGCAATAGTTTTTGAGTTATCACTTAAACCCGAAGAATTGTCGGCGGCGGCGATGACGATATCATAATATCGCAGACTTTTCTGGAATGTAAAAGCAGGAAACTCAATAAATATGGGAACGTGAAGAAGAGAAAACACAGATACCAGAACTGCACATAAAACATGAGAAAGGTTTGAAAAAGGTCGTCAAAGAATCCATGTAGAAATAGACTTTTCTAAAAGGGTAAGGGATTAAACTACTTTATGGAGTCAAGTCATTGAAAAACACAATTTATTCCTTGAATAAATAAATTCCAATACGCTGACTGACAAAAAAATAATATTCCTGTACAAGCCATTCATCAGGGAGAATTTGGCCTGATGCTCATCCCTGACCTACAAGCCCGGCAAAGAATAGACGTGTGAGGTCATCGAAAAAAACATATAGCAAGAAAACAAATAAATAAATACATGAGTAAAAAAATTGGAAAAAGTAAACTAAAAAGTTCAAACAATCTTCATTTAATTTATTGGCAGGATAATATTTTGTGTCACGTTGTAAGTCAGTGTGTATCTTCTTTTAAAACTACATGTGTTGTTTTTTGCGTGTAAAGTATGACGGGGGCTGCTGCCTTCTTGGTCAGGGCACCTTTACAAATGAGATGCC
Source organism: Lophius piscatorius (assembly GCA_009660295.1). Classification (NCBI taxonomy): domain Eukaryota; kingdom Metazoa; phylum Chordata; class Actinopteri; order Lophiiformes; family Lophiidae; genus Lophius; species Lophius piscatorius. Next base: position 154,911 of record VRLP01000307.1, read on the forward strand.
TGATCCCAGTGGGACCTTTCCTGGTTTAATAAAGGTAAAAAAAAAAAAATATATATATATATATTTAAATAAGTCTTTAATGAAGATGACAACAGCGCGGACAGATGAACACACACACACACACACTGCATGTCTAGATCGTTGTGTGTGCGTGTGAGTCTGTATGTCGGAATAAAAAGATCTGCTATCTGAATTTCCTGGAGCATCAGAGAAAAACCTTCAATCGTCATACATTAACATATAAAGAGGCTAACGTTTCACCGGCTGGTTTGTGTTTTTTTCATTTTATATAAGGTCTGAGCGATACGCCGCTTTGCAGTTCCTCCCCAGCAGTTGACATTCGAGTGTAAAAATAAAACACAACGGGGGAAGCGGGCCGCGGCGTCGGAACATGGGAAAGCTTCTGGCACGTATTGGAAGTCTGGGTTCCTGTACAATGCGTTCTATAAAAAAGTATTTTTCTCTTTATCTCCGTCTGTTTGTTCTTGCCTGGTCAAGATCCATCGGAGGCTCTGCTTGTATCTGCCAGCGGAAACAAAGCTTTTAAGGCCGACTTCATTAGGTAGGACGCCCAGGAGAAAAGCTTTTAAGGCCGCTTTAACGGAATCGTGTCAAGCAGCCTGGCATATGCTGGATACGAGTTTGCGTGGATGTGTAGGAGTGCGGGGTGCAGAGGGGGCACGGGCGAAGGTGTCATGTTCAGTTTCATCAACCAGGCGGGGGCTACGCTTCAAATATCAGGTGCACTTTCGGTTACAGAGCAGAAGTAGAGACGGTTACGGAGGCGGAGGCATGAGGGAGAGGAGGAGATCGCTCTTCAGCCGCAGGTGTGTTAAATGATGAGGGCGACTGTTTGTCACGACAAACGGCATCTGATACACGTACGTAAAGTCAGGACGTTAGGTAACGATCATCGCCGCTAGCACGGATCCTTCGTGTCAAAAAAGCTATAAAAATTTGAAACCCACGTAGACATTAGTGAGAGGACAAACTGGATTGATTTGGGGGAAAGGACAGATGCGCAGTTTCACTTCATTTACCGGCAGAAAAAAAGCAAAACGCACCAACAATCTTTTTCCCTCCTCCTGTAACGTTCTACCGGTTCAGCCATCCAAACACATGTTCTAATGTTTCCTCTGCTGTGTGACAGGTGGGCTGAAGCCCCCACATGATGGTCCACATTCAGGGGAACCCACCTCTGCCGAGACCCACATGCCTGTGCACAAACACGGTTCGTCAGCAGCGCGGGATGAGACAGATGTGGGCCGGGCCTGTATTCTCTTTTTCAGAGAGGGGGGAGGCTGAGTGGGTTTGACTGCAGGGGATGGTTGCCCCAAATCCCACCAGTGCAGCGAGAGGGAGGCAGAGGTGGAACACGATGTGTGTGTTTGTGGATGGAATGAGGGGGACGAGGAGGAAAGGTTGTCAGGAGCAGATGTGACCCCCACCAACCCCCCCATTGTAAATAAGTCATGCTCCAGATCTTCTTATCCACACATGCTAACAGGTACTAGTGAGTTCCCCCGAGGAAAGACGCAGAGAGGAAGAGAGGGGGAAAAAAATGAAGAAAAAAAACAGGAAGAGAAATAGAGCGATGGAGAAAGAACGGCGCCCGTCGCTGCTGCAGGAAAAGGCTTAAGTGGGCTTTTATGTAGCGACGGTGTAATTCTGATCAGAACCCTGCAGCTCAGGTCCGCTTTTCCTTATTCACGCTCACAGAGAAGATGAGGTGGTGCGCTTGAAGGGGGAAATTATTTTAAAAAAGGCAAGTTAAATGTCGGCTCAGTTCCTTAAATTAATATATATAATATTAAAAAAAAGTACTTCAGACAGTTTCATATGTTTGAGAGATTTAACATTTAACGTTATTTATCAGATAAAGACCAACAGGCCGGAAAAACTCATTTTTAATCACGGACACACAAAAAACAAACGTAATGTGAAGAAGAGTCAGTGAGTGTGAAATGGATGGGGGCCCAGAGCCGGTGCCACCAGCCTCAGCCAGCTGGAGGTGGTCCCACCTCTTCCCCTCCACCCCGCTGCCTCCCCGAAATCCTGCACACTTTGATATCAAGCGGCCGCCGGCTACCCAGACATCTGGAAGTTATTATGCAACAGAGCACACAACAAAGCGCCATTTCCATAATGAAACATCACATTTTGCCTCAGCGCCCCGCTTCCTGCTCCGGCTGTCGCCGCCGCCGTGTTTGCTCCAACTCGTAGCATATGTCTGACCTCTAACCCTGCGGCGGCCTCCAACAGTTTGTCTGTCTGTTCGGGGCTCCTCCTCGTCATCCTCCAATCGTTTGACCCGCTGGAAACCGACATAGAACAGCCTGTCGCTGATCTTTGCAACGCCATAGTTTAACACGGAGGCTGGAATCTTATTAGGCGTTGGATCCTCTGAGGCAGCCTCGGCTACAGCAGTGAGATAATGAAGGAGCCGGGACAACGTAGTCATCCGTACGCCCACTTCCACCGCTAAAGATCCTCGGGTCGGCTGATGTGCCCATCGGCATCGCCGTAATTCTATTCTCCTCCGTCTGTATTAACAGAAACTGTGTTTTTTCTTACTCTCTTACTATTATTGCTGTAGGCAGGATGTTTCTGGGTGTACATGATTTTGGGGAAAATATAGCAGAGCTGCTGAGCTTCTATCTAAATGTCACAGCCCTCACTCAAAATCCAGGAGTTTTTTCCTGAGATGCGTTTTCTCCCTCTATCCGTGTGTCTGAGTTTGTTTCAGGGAAGGCTTAGCTGCACACCTGTTGTCTATATTTTCACCTGCTGCAGGATCTCATCCAGATTATTCAGGTCACCACTCAAGTCTAGTCTACATGCATATGGGCGCTTTTTTTTTTAAAACCTGCCTTTTTCCCCCCAAAAACCCAAAAACTCCAAATCTTTCCAGGAGGATTTGTTGAATTTGTAGTCAAAATATCTTCCCTGATAAGACGCAGTTGAATATTTTGGTAGGTCAAAGTATGTTGAAAATATCTCAGAAGCTCAAATTTAGCATTTCCAGCGAACATAGAGAGAAATTCCACAGTAAAAATGCTTAAATATTACTCTTTCATCTTATTTCAAAGTCCAAAAGGTCCTAGAGCTAGAACGATATAGTTGCTAAATAGATATAAAACTTATACATTTATTAACAGATATAACAGATATATAGATATAATTAACAGATATAATTCTGTTATAGTTTAGTTACTCCTCATATGGTTTATAATGGTAACAAAATTCTACTTATTAATGGGACTTTCTTAATAGCCATGTTAATGCCACCTCCTCGGTGACCCTTTTTACCTGTGGTGTCGCCCACGGCTCCATCCTCGGCCCCTTACCTTTTAGCATATACATGTGGGTCGTTATTATAAAGGGGTTCAATCACATTTAAATATATATTTTTTTCATTAAAGCTGTTTCAAGAAGGTTTTTATGCTCAGTAAGTGCGAGCGGGAGCCCCTAATCACGTGTGTTGTTGTGTTGTTTATGAATGATTATGCAGGTATTGACGGATCCGGCCTTGCGCACCTGTCGATACGGGGATAGGTGGGTTTAGGATTCTCTGTCGTCGTCTGACTGCTGACAACTTTTAAAGAAAAAAAGAAAAGGAAGCAGAGTCAAGGACCCCAGGGGTATCCGAGGCACTGGATGTTTTCCAATAACAGCTTGGGGCCGAGGGGAATCGTACTGTCCTCCTGTGGCAGTGTGATACTATCACTTTTAACCGTGTACTCCTGCCTCTTCTCTCCGCTCCAGTCTCCCCCTCGCTCTAGAAACCCTGAGGACTTTTGACCTGATTCCTGGCTGCTGCTATCACCAGACCACAGGACGGGGGAAAAAAAACAACCCACAATGACAATTGAAAATTGAGCATTAGAGTGTGTCCGTGCTCATAGGAAATAAGTCTTTAACTCACCTCATTTCCATTCTGCTGAGGTGAATTGGGGTCAATTAGTGCCAGCTGGACCACAGTCTCCCAGGCCTTTGAGTGTGGACCACTTGCTGTCAGTTTAAACTGGACCGGTTCATCCAGGCTGGCTCCCTCTCCTTTGGCAAAGATGGACCCATCTGTCCTCACGCTGAAGACGGGGTCACTGCTCTTGAAGACCACCGCCTCGTTCCCCATGCAGTCGTCAAACCTGACTGTTGACAAGAGAAATGACAGGATTTGAATGGACGACTCCGGAGCAGCATTTGATTTAAGTGACAAGGTAGTAATGAATGGGTGCAAAGTATCCGGTGGCTTGTATGAATGCAGGTGAATCTGCTGCTGCTCTCACTCAAGGACATGAAAACACACACACACACACACACACACACACACACACACACACACCCATTCTCTCTATCATAGTATCACAGGTAGATAATATGATAGATTGGTTGTCTATAATAGAGACTGTCTCCTCATGCCTGATTGAAACTGTTGAATCTCAACATACTAATATTCCCCAAAAGTCTGGGCTATTATGGAATCATCATCATCATCATCATCATTAGCGTCCGCCGCAGAGCCTTTTATGTTAACGCAATAACTCAAAAACTATTTGATGGATGGATGGATGGATGGATGGATGGATGCATTTTTAAATTGGATATACCCCCATAGACCTTGGTGAGAGGAAGAACTGGATTGATTTTGGGAAAGGTCGGTTGTATATTTCTGACACTAGGGGGAGCTTTAAAGGTTTTCAGGCCATAATTTCCCATCTATTTAGTCCAAATTTGGTGCATCTGAATCAATTGCAGATCTATCTTGTACATGGATTGTATTTTACTCTAATAGTTCATATTTTACTCACTAAGGTTTTTTTTTAGTTTTTAACCCAAAACACTGTTTATCGGGCATAACTTCCATCCATTGGTCCTATTTAGTCCAAATTTACTGCGTATTAGACAACTCGTGGATATCTAGGCTGTTTATTTCATATTTTACCTGAGTAGTTCATAGTTTTTACAAATACTTGCTAATTGTTAATCCAATTTAGTCCAAATTCCGTGCATGTGAATCCAACCGAGGAGATCTATTTTGTATTTTATTTAGTTAGTTCATATTCTAGTCACAAGGGCGAAGCTTTAAATAAAAAAACTAAAAACACTGTTTTTCGGAAATAGCTTAACCGTTGGTCAGATTTAGTCCAAATTGACCCAGTATGAACGACTTGAAGGAGATTTTACTTTTATATATACATATATATATATATATCGTGTTTTTTTTCACTAGCTCGCATCAGAAACGATAAACGAGTCATTGGTGTTGGTTGCTGTGATTATAGAAGTGCCAAAACACGGCTTTTAATAGAGCTCGGGTTTTAATTTGTTTATTAGTAAAGAAAGTAGTGTACATTATAAATCGCTAGAATTCCAGAGGAGAATATCTCGTATAAATAAGGCTCTCATCTCATTATCAAACAAAATTGCTCTTTATAAAAGGGAAACGTTTAGGTAATCTATTTAAACAAATTGTCAGCCTAATTTACATACAGAGCATATTCCTAATCCGCGGATGTTTACACTGTACTGGTCTGTCAGGAAATATTGATTCTACAAGTGCCAAGGCATTTAATAATCTAAGCTTCTCTTTGAGTGACAAACGCGATGCTTTTAGCTTTTAATCTCAAGGCCAAATCTCTTTTTTTTTCTTCTTTCTGGTATTTCTGCTGTTATCTCTGGCAGCTCGACACGGATTTCAGCCCAGACGAGGTCGACTGCCTTCGCCATGATTGTTCGCGGGTCAACCCGTTCTCTGCTTTCTACACGTTGTGTTTACTCTGAGATTAGATACACCAAAGACGTAGGAATAAACACAAACGGTCTGTGCGGCTCTTAACGCGTCTCATGGCATTCTTTCTGTGGAGCACGTTTTAGGGGATCGGCTTCAGAGAGCCCACACACTGCGGGGCTCCAGTGTCCATTTATTTATGGCACCCCGGTTATGTTTCAGGCACCACTGCTCTTCATCCGACTTGAGTAATGGTGTAAACATACGCTTTCACCGGAGAGGAAGGCAAAAACATTCTATTCTTAATGTGTAATCCTTAAAGAATGTCACCGGTGGGCTTTAATGAGGAAATGCACATTAATCCCTTTAATGAGCCCCTAATCTTAAAATCTTATTATTAGCTTCTCTTTTTGATAATTTCTCCACTGGACTGACTTAAGATTCCAGAACCTTTTTCTTTACACCCATACTAGATGGTGGGCCTACTAGCCAACACAAACAGTGATTATGGAACCCCAGTTGAGTTTGTGATGGCGACTGTTTCTTTAACGTGATCGTTTCCAGATTTGCTGACTTTTTTGGGAAGGGGATTGTTTCAAACGACCAAATATCTTTCTGCTCCAGTCCACACTTTCTAGGGGTTTGTGAGAAAATACCCACTGTGATGAGCAGTTGTTGTGTAAAGGCCTACAGGTTCATTTATATTACATATCCTTGTGAAAAAATAGATACATCCACTTCAAAAGGATCTATCCATCAACGCCCACATACTAGCATGTGTTGGTCTTTACGTTCGTCATCCGCCTTTATTAATACGCTCACAAGAAGGCTGTGAAATGTCAAATTTTTCGACAACAACAAAAATGGTGGCCGTAGAGGAAGTTGTGATCATCTAGGTAGTCAGTAAGCAGCCAAATCGACACTCTGGTGGTCTTAAGGCCATTATGCCCTTTAATGTACTCACAAAGAAAAAAAAGAATATGGAAAAATAATTTGTTTGCATATATTATTTCTTTCGTGCGGTGTCCCCCAGGGCGCCATCCATGGCCCCTTACTTTTTTCAGCATATACTTGCTGCTACCGGGTCATCTTATAAACCGTCACATCTTCTATAAAGACATGGAGACTCAAAATGCTCAACTGTTTTGTTGAGCAGGACAGTAAACGGTTAAATACGTCATAACATGTGGATGCCTCGCTTGAAATATGGTTCCAATACCTCCGATTGCGAGATCTCCACAAAACTAGGCTAATATCTACAAAATGAATGCGGAGTAATGATGTAAACCCCGTCTGATCTGTATACGTCTTTAACACTGAGCATAGATGGGCCATATTTCATCACAGCATCCCTCCAGAACCGAGAAACCCTTCAGTGAGAATAGATAATGTGCAGCAAACGAACTTAAAATCATGAAAACTTCACACGAACGTGGCAGACGGCAAAGTTCAGTTTCTCCACATACAACAAACCTCCAGTAATGATGAACAGGCCAAGTAGGAGAAAGGGAAAAAAAAAGTCTATTGTTGCCCGTTTCTCAGCACTCTTGTGTTTCATCTCTTATAAACCGACAGCAGATCATGAGAAAATTACAAGATGAGTCACACGCAACTGAAACGGACTCCGGCCTCTTTCTCCAGATCCCTTTGCTTTTGCCTTCTCTCTAGAGGATTATAACGTCTAGACGGCGCGTCTCGGGAAATTCTGAGCTGAAGGCCATAACTTACGGCCGACTCGACACTTTCTCTCTTCCCACATCTCTGAGGCACCTGAAACATGGCTGCCATAGGAGACAGAACCCTCTGGTCCAAAGCCTGCCTGTGATCACGTCAGCAGCCATCTGAGGCCAGATGTCTGGACTACCAGTCAGCGCTCAGTCAGACGTGGACAGCGCTTGAACTGGATTCTGTTCTCTGAGTGTGGCAGGTGCGGCTCAAGTATCCAGGTCCAGACAGGAAGAGAGGGGATAAGAGATGGATTACATCAATCCAAGTGGAGCAGAAATCCTCTTCTGTTCATCAAACTGTTCCTCCCTTTATGTAACAGAGTATTTTCACCTCACACTAACACCTTAAAAAAAAATACCCTCCAGGTCTCATTTATTTGACCAAGATTTTTGGAGATTGTCTAATGTCAGATCAGGGAGGCGAGGAGGGGCGGGGGCGGGAAGACCATTTGACTCAAAAAATGACACTTTTTGGGAGTTTAAATCAACTGGGAAATGTTCAACATTGGACATTTCCCACTGTTGTTGGTGTATTTGAAGGTTCCACGACCGATCATGGTCAAGCCACGTGTAAAAGTTGGTATAACTGGAAAATACATGTTTTTATAGGTTATAATAAATTGGATTTTAATGACAATGTCTTATTCATGTAACTACTTCATAAACTGGATGATGGTTTTTTACAATTCATGCTATAATTTAACACTTTATTACTATTTTATGGTTTGTATGACTCAAAGGTCGGCCTGTGAGATTACCCAGAAGTCTTGTTATTTCCTTTTATGTCTTGCTGCACAGCTAGTTGCTCTTAGGGGAGACAAATAAAGTGAAAGTTAGAAGTTAAAGTTAGGGACGTATATGTTCATGATAAAATCACCACACTTTCGAAACAAATAGTCTTTCAAAGCAAGATAAAAAAAAAAAAAAAACTAGCATACAATTAGCATAACAAGAAGGAACAAATAAATGCTTTAAAGGTTAATATGTGTGTAAAGTTGGTGAGGTCAGAATCTGTAGTTTTTCTGATATGCTGCAGACAGAAATGATCAAACTCACCTTATATATAGATGAATTTAACATTTAAAGAAAATTCAAAATATCAAAAGGCCTAAAGAATTAAAAGTTCGGTGAAACTACATTATTTAAAAAATTTTTATAAAAAATAATAATACATTATTATTATAAACGAAATGGAAAGATGGATGGACTGCAATATTTTTTTGAGGGAGGATTAAGAAATGAAAATAGGAGAATAAATTATCATAGTCAAATATTACATAAAAAAAAATAATAATCTGAATATTCTGCCGTTGCTCTACAAAATGAAATGATGTTGCCATGCAGATCTCAGCAGGCGATCAGTGGGGACGTCGGTCCCGGGGGTTCTTATGTACGAATGGTTGCGTGTCTATACGTGACAGACTGACGACTCTCCCAGCATGCAATTTACATCTCAGCACGTTTCTCAAAGATAATATAATCATTTCTGCGTCCCAGTTTATTGGCATTTCTTAACTCTCATTCTGATTTTTTCATTGCTCAGAGGCACTAGTGGTGAAGACAAGGACATGGGGTCGCGTCCAGTCATGATCTCTCCTGCGGTGATTTCATGGCCGACTCACAATATGTAAAAAAAAAAAAAGAGTAATAAAAAATACAATAATGTCCAGGACCTCATCCAAATGTTATCCAAATGTCATCTACCTGTAGGTGTATAACTAGTCCTTGTGTGAGTGTGTGTGTGTGTGTGGGGGGGGCATGATCGCCTCCATCTCTCAGCAATGACAAGACGGACCGACTGCACCAACACCCATACACAAGCGGAGTGACGGCTTCTGCATGGGGCACCCAGAGGGTCTAGTTCTTGCACCAATTAAAGAAAAAGACAGTGCCAGTTTCACCCCTTCATCAACACACACACACACACACACGCACACAAAAACAAAAACAAATCCTTAATAGCTCCTCTTCCACTCAGTTGGGTCGATACTGCTATAAGAGAGATTACAAAATTGGCAAACAGCAGCGCAATGGAGCCCAACGGCCCAATGCTGCACATTAACAAGTCGTCTGAAGCACCGGGCTCAGGTTTAAGCATTGATCTGGAAAATAACACAGACACCCCAGTGCGCCAAGCAGCCAGCCCAGCACTTCTCTACCATCTACTCAATATGAACAGTCACACCCCGCAATGTTACAAACATCAACATATTTGATGCGTGGGGTTGGGAGGATGTTCCTTGATTTATGCATCGCCGTAGCTGGGGAGGCGGGGAAAAGGTGCTTCATATGTTGTTTGGATGAAATCTACAGCAGCTGCCATGATGAGAGAACATGCAACACGCAGAAATGTACAAAACGATGCAAATGATCCCTTTACTCCTCGACTATTTGGTTAAATAAGACCGAGTGACATAAGTAAGACCAAGTGAGACCAAGTGACATAAGTAAGACCAAGTGACATAAGTAAGACCAAGTGACTCAATAGCCTTGCTAATGAGTCACTTGGTCTTATTGAAAAGTTGTCGTGTGACACCTGACAGAACCTGTTTATATAATATGAGCCAGTGACAGCAGGTATATGCTAATGAGGAAGGGACCTAGAATGGAGCCCTGGGGGACACCACAGGTCAAATTGGCCACCGAGGAGGAGGCACTACCCATGATTATAGAGAAAGATTTATTCGGCTTGCATATTTTAGCAGGTGAGGACACACCGAAACGGAATTATGTAACTTTATACGACCAAAAAACGGTCAAAAAGTTTTTTTTTTAAATCACGCTTTACCAAAAAAGGTTGAGCCAATTCAATTAAAATGGACTATTTTCCATGAAATACAAAATTAACTGAAATAATTTTGTACGCTTGATTTTTTTCCCCTACAGTTTAGAGAGTCTAAGATTTTAAATCAACAAATAATTAAAAAAAATAAATAAATATCCAATGAAATATTTTTTCCATAGCTTTTTATTTTGTTGGCGAGGACATGAAAGGGTTAAAGAAAACAACAATAAACATGTTAGGCGTTTATGAAACACGCTACATACACCCTAAAACGCTATAAGTTTGTGCTGTTTGCATTTGTGCCACATATAAATTTTTTATTTGCCGCTCACTTCCTGAAAGTGCGATAAGCCAAAATTTTTTCACGTTTGTCCTTGCTGGCCGCCGTAGATATCACCCCATTTTCACATTTTCCAGACTTTTCTAATTAAAGCTCCCCTTTCCGTCCAGCATGACAAGGACACGGAGGACAGCAATGCTGAAACGAGTCGCGACCTTCTTGGAGTGTTCTCGGGACAGCCTGACACGAAGTGGGTGACAAGTGTTGAAAAGGGTGAGCCAAAAGGGAGAGAGAGAGAGAGAGAAGGGTGATGAGGGCTGAGGTGTGACAGAAAGGAGGTGAGAGGAGGAGGGGGGGAGGGCAGAGAGGGGAGGGTGATTGATGAGAGAATGGAGAATGTGAGGAGGACATGAGCTGAAATGACTAAAAGGACATCAAAAGGAAAGAAGGCTGCAGAATTCCTAAGTAGTTAAGAACTGCCAGAGGTTCCCTGAATAAATCGGATCCCATCCTGTCCTTCAAAATAGTGAATACATTTTTAATTCCATTTTGGATCTCTGCTACGATCAGGCCCATTGGTGATGAGAGAGGAGGAAGCAGAAATGAGAAATAAGAGGAGGAGGAGGAGGAGGAGGAAAGAGGTACTGGAGGTGAAGTGGAGTTGGAGACTGGGTGGGTTAGACGAGGAGGACATGGCGCCGATAAGCTGGCTCAGGGAACTGGCTCTCTCTCATACGACGACGCCGGAATGGATGGGCTGGTCAGGTGGCCGTTTAAACAGGTTAATTGGGACGGCGTCCCGAGAGTTTGGGACAGACGGATAAATTGAGAGCGAGGAGCGAGTGAGGGAGTAAAAGAGCAGCAGAGCGAGAGCGTCGTTGCTCGGAGAGATGAAAACAGAGCAGGGATGAAAATATAGATAATTATGGATGAGTATGGCCGCTGATCAGAGGCATCATGGGGACCGAGCGTTCTAATCAGGGACCGACTAAAGAGAGCCAGGTCCACCGTCCACCGCAGAGCATGAAGGCAGAACAAGCTGCTGATGGAGGAGTGTTTAAAGAAATGTCATGAGCTCCTCAGGGAGCTTCTTCACCGAAGCCAATCATGGCCGCCGGCTCATTCCGCACTCCTTTCCATAAATACTAAAGTACCGGCATCCAGCTCCCCTGACGAAAAAAGGCTGCAGAGTGGAAGCACAGAGAGACGGAGAGTACTTAAGAACTGTAAGTTAAACAGAAAAGAAGAAAAAAAGGTGTAAACTCACTTATTTAGTCTGCCTTTTACGGTTTATTTATAGTCATTATTTTATCTGAAATAGATATACTGGATTTTATTATGTTATTCTGATCCAGATTACTTTGTTATTTATGAATCCTTTTTTATTTACTCTTATTTAACATCTTTATTGTTCATCTTTTTTACTTTTTATTCCCCTAAGTCGTAGCATTCTCATAATTTTTTATCTTAACTTCACATTCTATATTCTTAACTCTTTTGCCTGCAGGCATTAGTCTCCAAATTCATCCTTTTAAAAAAAAAATGTAATTTCTACTATTTCATTTGTATCTTTTATGTGATGGCAAAACAGTCAAGTCAAGATATGAACCGAAATGTATGAAGATAATGTACTTTTCCAAGTTTATTATAAATGAAACATGATATATCTTAAGAATTTTTCATTTAATGGATTGAAAATATAAAAATCTGTATTTTTTTGGTTTTGTTTAAAAAGCATGGAGTGGGAAAAAACAAAACAAAAAAAACAAATTGACAAAACAACTGACAAGTCAAACAGGAAACAAAGAAATACGCATACATTAAAGGTGCTAATTGATTTTTTTTTGTTTATTTATTTATCACAACTTCAATTATTTTTCTGCCATTTTTTTTTTCATAGTTCAGGTTTTAAAGGTTTCACATTTATAAAGTGGTGAATTTAAATGATCAATAATGAAACGATCATAAAATATAAATTAGTTACATAAATATTATAATGGCAAAAACTGATCCATCCCATAAAAACATCGTCAAAAAAATAAAAAATAAAAATAAACTGCGTTTGAATAATAATATAACAATTCAATCTTCATCACATCAGCATCATCATCTTACTACCCATGTAGTAACGAAGGCAGGACTCCTGAGGTTTAAAAAGATCACCATCTTAACTTCGGACAAAGTTGTTGAGCACCTTAAAAAACATCATTTCGGACCGTAAGTAACATCTGATGGGACCAAAAACGCGATAAAACCAAAGAACTCCTTCTTGGTCGGACAGGAAGTGGTATCGGTGTGAAAAGACGTTTATCCTGTTAAAAATCCGGATAATGAACTTCTACATGTAGGAGAGCTACAGAGTTTTAATGCGGTGAGCTTCTAGACTTTTCCCCGACAAACTAATCACACAGTTTGCTGTTTCACTCTTCCACCTCAGCGGCGGTGGGAAAGAAATAAAGGACTTGTTAGCGGGGAAGAGATTTGCAAGCACATGCTGAATGTCCATTATGAATTGGTTACGAGGAGAAAGGGAAAAAAAGTAATTACATTTTTAAAACAAATTATTTTGGATTATGACACGTGTCTATAATGGTTTCTCTCCCTCTGTACTTTCACAGCTTTGCTAATCCGGCAGCAAGGTTTCTGCTGCAGCATAGAGTTAGTTGGTGTCCTGAATATGGATAGCCTAGAGGTAGCTTATGTGAAAATTAAGTCCACTTTTTGTTTGGTTCAACCCTGCTAGGTTTTATTTCACTGCTCTTCTTTTCTCCGGGTGTAAATCTCAAATGTCAGCTTGAGATATTCTGTTATCTACTTTTCTTTTAGCCAGAAAGAAACGCCTCTATAAGTTGGCTGAAAAATCCCGTGGCTCCCTTTGTTGTGCATTAAAATGTAATTAAATGAATAAGAGAGGGACTCGATACGAGGAAGGTCTGGAGGAAAACGCAAAGTCAATATAAATGCATGTGCACTTCAGTGAAAACCCCGGGCACTCTACCTGAAAGATGGCTGTTCAAAGTTCCCTGTCAACAACTATCTAACACCTACTGCAAAGATGTTGGGCTTGAATAAAGACAATGGCTCTGGTTATATAAGACTTTCCTGAAATATGGATTAATGTTGGATTTAATGTTTTCATTAGCCAGCTTTCCAGCAAAACTCACCATTGTTCCAATTAAAAGGTCAACAATTTAAAAGTAGTAGAACTTGTAGAGGATGAAAATGCTTTGTGGCTGATTTCCGGAAAGTCTCGAGACTTTGAATTTTCAATGTCGGCTAATAAAAGACTGAATTGTTTTTGTTTGCAGGAACGGATGGAGCTTAAAAAGGGATGAAAAATTCTTTCTATCTTGGCCTATGCTGTCGCTCGCAACAGCAAGGGTTTATCCCCGAAAAGTCCCCAATCCCCTGCGTTGTACAAACAATCCCCGTGACTGAACTCCTCAATGGATGTGCTAAATTATGTAAAAGAGAAAAGAAGATTAGCTTAAAATATGATATAAACAAGACATGATATAAACAAGATAGATTTCCAGATGCACCAAATTTCGCCTAAATCGGATTAGAATGTGAAATTATGGTTGAAATCTTTGGGAGATAAAGGTCAAGCTATTGTCGGAAATATACAACCGATCTTTCCTAAAAGATCGTTTGTATACCAAAAGTTCTCACTTGCAACAAAGTCTATGAGGGTCTAAAGTTTGAAAATGATCCATGAAGTCGATTGAGGTATTTTCGGAAAACAGGGTTTTTTTGTAAAAAAAAGGGTCCCCCTAGTGAGTAAAATATGAACTGTTGGAGTAAAGTACGATATTTACAATAAAGATCTCTTCACGTTGATTCGTTTGCAACAAAGTTGGACTAAATTGGACCAACGGTCAGGAAGCTTTATCCTTAAAAACTGGGTTTTTTGTAAAGAGCTCACCCTATGGTTTCAGTATTCCAAAACTATTCAGCAAAACTGACCAATCCACGTCATTAACTGGTGCAACTTTAGACTCTTATTCATCTCCACCTGCACTAAAATCATCCGGACTGGAGCGTTTCACATCGTCCTCCACATAAATACCCAATTCTCTAGGTCGTGCCGTCGGCAGCATCCACATGTATCATTGGGCTGTATTGCACGGGCAATTTATAGCAGTACGATTCATACCCATACGTACAAGCATCTACATACATTTCAATTTTCCCTTTGTTTTATCTCTTTACCCTTTAAGTATTCCTCGTTCGCTTATATTATAGCTCAGGTTCCTGTTTGTCCATACACGGGAGTGCAGGCACGCCCAAGAATATGTGAGCTCAGGAATCAATGATGGACAAGGACAAATGCATATTCATGCACATTTTCAAAGAGACCAACCGAAAAGAGCACAAAGACGGAATATCTGACTTATCTGTAATGGCTGATAAGTATTAGTCTAAATATGCACTGATGTGCTTGCCATCAATTCTCTGTCAAATCTTCCGGCAAGGACAACTGGACTGTTGCCCGAGCCGATATCACAAATCCAGACAGCTGCAGTGTGTTGTTTTTATGACTCAGAGGGAAAAACATAAAGTACGAGCACATACTGCCTATATACGCCTAAAGCCAAGATCCAAATTCTTCTGATATAAAGTGGGTTACATGAAGATAACTATCCCACGAGGGACTGAATTTCCAGTAGCTATCGCGACGAAGATAGATTTCCAGCTCGGTACGCACGCAATAAAATGAAAGAATAATTCTGCGGTGTAAAATGTAAATCTTTATTTTCCATGTGTTCTTGTCCGTATGTGTTCTTGTGTGTTTGGGGTGCGAGTCAGGAGAGGCAGACCGGTAAAAAGGAGAATGAAACGACAGGATAGAGAGAGAAAGGGAAAAAGAAATCCCATATTTTTTTGCAATTAAGGCTGGGTTTAGTGGTGATTATGAGAGGAGACAGAGAGAGAGAGAGGATCAGCCAGAATAAAGCCCTCGCAGGATAAGAAAAGCCCCTTTGTAGAAAAACAGGAGGAAATATCAGAAGAATGAAAGTCGGCACAAACTTCCCCAACTCTCTTTGCATTAGTGCCGTCAAATAAGCCCAGTTAACGCAATCAAAAGGTATTTACACTACAAACCACGGCTCCTATCCCTATGTGCCTCTCATTCCCTTACATAAGCAGACTTTGCCTTCAAGGGCCTCTCCGTGGTCATGGAGGGATTCTAAAATGTTGAATTTATTTTCAGAACCGAAAGCCTACCACTGGTGGGCCGTGGGTTTTACACCTGGGCCTTCGGTGCCGTCCTCAAATATATCTTTGCAGTGATTGCAGATACTGGCTATGCAAAGACGCAGAAACATTTATCTGGTGTAATCAAGTGGCTAAAAGGAGGTTCAACATCATCATACGACCACCACGAAAATGAAAAATGCAATCAAATGAAAGTAGGATTCAACAACGTTTCCGCTGGCATGAGATACATGCCATCAGGCGTAAGACTGAATCTGGACATCATTCACACAACAACGCCAGCTAACGTCTTCAGCAAGCAATAATACACAACTATTTAAGATACTTAGGATTAGACGCACCTAAGCCGTTCCTCATCTGAAACTATCGAGTCGGTCTTCCTATCTGTGTTTAAAAAATAGTCCAATAACAAGGAGAGCATCAGTTCCATTTACAATTCTTCTCCGTATGGCATATGGAGGCCGGTGCTGACAGGCTGTCAATAAGTTCAATTAGTTGAAAATGAATGCTCAGCAGGACCTGTGAACAGAGATAAAATCTAGATAAAATACTGTATGTAATACTGACGCAGGATGACAGTGCTTAAGGAACACGCCCAGCCTGCTGTCTGGGCTAGCTAGATACCCCTGGCTTCCCAAAGAACAAGCCCTAAATGGCAGCTTCGAAATCTGACTCGTTAAAATAATACGACAATCAACAAAGACATCCCGTTTATTTCAACCGCAGAGGCCGTCCAGCACAACCCAGCTGTTTCACCCAGAGAACCCGGTGGAGAAATCTGATTGGGTGAAACAAGGCTCTCTCACCTGAGCCCATTGGAAGCAGCCACTGAGAGAAGCAATGAAATTAATGAAACGGATGAGAGCAAACTATTCATAAACACGTAGTGTCAATTACAAGATTTATTGAATTGTGATTTTTCTTTGTAGATTTTGACAAGGTCTAGGCTGGCAGAGAAGACCCTGCTAGCCCCGACGGTCCGCCACTGTAGCTACACAATGAAAGTTTGTTTTGACAGGTCCAGTATAGGTCACTGTCCTCACCACTGAACATACATTCTCCTGAAAGTCACCTAACAGTTTCTGACAAACCGGACAGAACGCAGACGAGTGCGGCAGACACTCGAGGTCAGCACGTATGTTTTTTGTTACATGGTCTGGCGTCTGCAGGACTGCTCATGAGGACTGTGGCCGCAGCAGAACTGAGGAGGGGTGGTGGCCGAGCAGCGGAACAGAACAGAGGTACTGCTGCTGTCAGCAGTTTTCTGCAGGATTTGGGTTCACATTAATGCATTGGAATTTTGATACCCTTATAACATGCCTTTTGTGACCAACCCAATTACGGCTTCACAAGACGGTGTAATCTTGGTATCCCAAGCCCGGGTGAATGTGGAGGATAGGGCTGTGACATCAACCTCAATACCACAGTGTTGAGCTCATTATCCTAATCCCTGTTTTTGTTGCTTTGCATACAATGCTTTGCATTGTTTGCTTGTGAAGGCCTCAGAGGAGGGAGGTCGGCTCGCTTTTCGCCTGGCTTTAAAAATCCACAGGTCTTATGCGGAGAAGTCGGCCCGGTGACGTCATACACCTGGCAATTTTGCCTCTGCTGCTGCGTTTAAGATAGACGTAACAAACCAATGAGTGATTTTTAATGGATGAAAGCTGTTTGCCAACATCCAATTAAAGACACAAAATACAGAATAAGAAGAAGTTTTGAGGGTGTGGCGCGTTAACAGCCACACCACAGTTATATGTTGCCTAAACACTTATTACAGTTACAGTTATATGTTGCCTTAAACTAGATCTATGGTGTTTTTTCCAGAGAGCAAGGTTATACTCCCAAATAACCCCCAATCTCTGGCGTTGTACAAGCAATTCTCCTGACTGAACTCCTCAATTAACGTGACAACAGTGAATATTGACTCAACCTGACTATTTCTACAATGTCAGCAATATGATGTAAGATCAGATCCCGTAGTGACTCAACAATGAAGATAACTATAATTCATTTTCTGAGCTCATTAATAAAACATGGCAGATTTCCTTGGGTGGATTTATATGACCTAAATTTGGACACAATGGGACTTATGGTTGGGAAATTGTGTTTCCCATAAAAAGGTCCCCTTAATGAGTAAAAGATATACTGCTATACTGAAATAATATATTGCAGTTTAATAGCTCAGTGGGTTACACCAATCAGGAGACTGGGGTTCAAATCTCAGTGAAAAGAAGGTGTGGCAGAAGTCCAGTGTGGACCCTTAGGCAAGGTCCTTAGGCAAGAAAAAGAAAAGCCAAATCAATACGCGGAACGAGACCATTCCATTGTGGCAACTCCTAAAAAAAAAAAGCATAGGGGTCGAAATAAGTTGTTTGCTTATTGAAATAATATATATATACATGACAAATTTCCTTGTATAGATGGTTGAGAAGTGACGTTCAAAACATATATGACAAAGTCAAGTTAGATCGCCTTGGACCAACTGTAAGAAAGGTATTTTTGGTTAAGAAGTTCCCCCTAGTGAGTAAATGATAAACTATAAGACTAAAACATGCTAAATCTAGAATTTAGAATTAAATTGGATGGAAGGTTGAGAAATATTTGCCTGAAAACTATGAGTTTGGAAACAAAGCTCCCCCTAGTTGTACAAATATGCAACAAACCTTTCCCAAAATCACCCCAGTTCTTCCTCACACTAAGGTCTATGCCGGTGTAAAATATGATAATCATCCACTAAATAGTTTTTGAGTTATTGCGTTATGGATCTGTGGCAGACGCGTTGGCGGAGATCCATTTTAGCGATCCCTAATCGGGACCAGCTGAAAGTCGAGGAAGAAGTCTGGTCAGCTCATCCAATATTCACGTATTCTGCAAACAACTTGTGTGGTTATTTGTCCTCTTCTTGATCCAGATCCAGCAAACTCTGCACCCCATCCTCTGCCGCACAGGAGAAAATGAGGAAATATACAGATAAAATAGACTGCTTAGTAAAGGCCGTGAAAAACAAAGGCTTCAACTCTGCCTTTATTTCAGCGTTTGCCTGCAAGCGTCAAATATGCTTGTGTTAAAGAAAAAGAAATCATTTTCATGTTGTTTTCTCAAGCTTCCCCAAGGAAGCAAAGAGCACAAAATTGCTTCCTCTAACTGCCGAAGGAAATAGAGGCTGCATTTCTCAAATCGAATCTACATCTCTCCATCAAAACTTGAAGAAAAGGTTCAGATTTTTCCAATTGCAGGGGTCAGAGCACAAATCCCTCTAGCCTTAAAACCATGGAAAAACATGTAATTACACAATCTGAATGGAGGCTAAGGAACATGTTTGTTCAAGAGGTTATATCGCTACATTCTCCCTGGAAAGGTAGCCATCAGACCGTGATCCCCGGAATCCAGGGGCTGATGGTGGACTAACTTGGCTAAACCGTGCAATTAGTGCGTATGAAGTTTCACCGAAATGAAACCGAGCCGGGAGTTCAACCCACGGCCAAACCGGTAACGCATCTCCAAGAACCAAGAACCGACCCAAAAGTACAGGTTTTCTTTTACGTTAGAAGTGGGTGCAATACCGCATTTGTCAAAACAAATATTTGAAAGAAGAAGAAGGAGTTTATGGAACCGATATGGATGGGAATCTTTTTTTGTTTTGTTTTATTGACTTGAACCAAATTTACAAAGCTGGTGGATAAAGAACCATGAAAAAAGTTATTTTATTCTTCCTAACCAAAATCTGGTGTCAACGTGACCCATAATGCAACTCAACCGCCAAAAGTTCGGTCAAGGATCTGCCAGTGCTTCAATAGTTGCAGGTAACGTAACCTCGAGCCTCTAGCCTGGAGTCAAGATGAGGAGCAGAATGCAGAAGTGCTCTGAGCTCATTTCTTACAAACTCCACACTCTCACATTTTTTATTTTTATTTTCCAATTTCAAACCTCCACATGCTGGAGGCAATTTCTCAGATGCCGAGCAAACAATCTTCTTCATACAACTTCCACACATATATAGAGCTACCTTTCAATACATACATAAACAGAGTTTGTATTTTCATTTAAAAGAAAAATGAAAATAAACCAGAGAAAAAGCAATTTATCCTGTTTTGTTGTTGGAAAAAATGAAAATAAGAAAAACGAAATTCAAAGTAAATTCAACTCTCATTTTCATTTTTTACTCTTTTGATTTGATGAATAACAATAAGCAGGGCGGTACGGAGGTAAGACACAGGATATCAAAATGACAAAAGTGATGGAGTGGGCAGTCTATGAAGGTGTTATAACATGGAGGCAGAGAATGTCCTATGTCACTTTACAAAATACATAAATGAATGTAAATGTTCTTTTATTAACGCATATATTTACCATCCTGAATAGATATCAAACTAATAATGACATTAATGTGACTCCAAATTGTAGTTCTTACTAGGATGGAACTGTTTCTTTTAGCTGCAATGATAGAATAGTATAATATATTATTAAAATTAGAAGTGGAACTTTTCTCATTCTAACACTTTATTATTCCATTGTTTCATCTCTCCCTCGTAGCTTTAAGGAAGAGATGCACAGTACAGCTGCTGGGAGTTAACCCGTTTGTTCCACATCTGTCTGGGTTACACATACGTAAATGTAAATGCATTTTAGCCAGAATTGCCCAAGCCTATTGACGTCAGACTTTTTCTTCAGACCCTGCCTAAAGCACTCCAACAATGATTAAAAAGTTAAATTAAAAACTTAACTTAATTCATAACTGTATTGTATGTCTAAATTAAATTTTAAAATAATAGTAAAGCAACAAAAAAAACCTGTTTATTAATGCAGGACTAGCAAATGTAGACTTTTGGATACATTCAATGTTAAATTTTCTAAATATAGATCCTGTGTTTGTATTTGACACTTCGTCGATTATCCTTTCTATAATAATAATAATAATAATACATTTAATTTATAACGCACTTTACATTTGGATCAAATCTCAAAGTGCTACAAAGTAAAAGCAGAAGCTTTCCATCCTCTTAGTATTTATGTAAAGTGCATTATAAATTAAATGTATTATTATTATTATTATTATGTTGATATTTGTTTTACATCAGCAACAATCACAATTGGCTATATTATTATTATTATAAGTGTATTTCTATTTGATTCCATTACACGTTTGACAGCTAAAACACCGTAGATATTATATACCATATAAGATTTATAACAATATTGTATTTCTGAACCTGCAGAATCTGTGTTTTATTGCATTGTGCTAACCACTATTATATTGTATTACCAAAAATTCATGCTCTCTATATTATATTTTGGTGGTTCAGCTTGTGTGAATATGTTCCATATGCGGCTGGACTCGGGATCAACACAGCATCTGTACATCCTTTATCCTATACATCCTTTTTTTTATTGATTTAATGCAAAAAGGGAGGAGGAAAAAAAAAAAGGTCTAAAAAAATATTACCCTAACAGTGTCATAGAACAAGCCGAGGAGCCGACGACAAACATGATCATCCCCTGACGATTACTAACGACATCTTCCTTAGGGCGCCTGCAATGTAATGAGTTTGAGTTTACGACGCTACTTTTTTATCACATAGCAGCTATGAAACTTCTCGTGGGCTGAAAGAGCTGCTTCTACTGATAGGCGACCAGTGGCTCTTACATTTGTAAGGTAAATATATCTTAGGGCTCACAAACAAGTCGGTATAGCCTTAAGAATGGCTTTTGTGTGTGTGTGTGTTTGTTTGTACACACAGGTTGAAGGGTCTAAATATCTCTCCTGCGGGTGACATTGTGAAATACGAGAGCGCTTTCCTGCACCTGTTGATAAGGAGCGCAGTGACATGACAATCCTGTCAGGTAACACACATACACACACTGGTAAACACCCTTAAACTCTCTATCAAACACACACACACATGCACACACACCTGCAAACGCACACACACACATGCACAGAGCATCACACACGCTGGAGGCTGAAGGAATCTGGCACAGAAGGTCTCCCAAAGGTACAAACAAAGATAGCAATGTAACAGCTTAACCACTCCCCCCCCCAAAAAAAAACCAACAACAACAAACAAACAAACAATCAAATCCCCCAATTCTCCCAGGCAAACACATACGGAATGTTTTACAAACAAACGTACATTTAATCATTCGTCAGACTGTCAGAGAGACGGCAGTGACCTTCATTGCTGCTAATTGTGGCGCGGCGGAGCTGCAGCAGGAGATCTGTGGGACGAAGGCCGATCCGTTGTGTGGGCTTTCATCAGAGGTGTGTGTCAGCGTGTGTCTGAGTGTGTCTGTGTGTGTCTGTGTGAGGGCTGCACACATAAATAAGGGCATATGCATCACCGTGTGTGCGGCCGGCCTATGGTATGTTTCCTGTGTGGGAAATAAATTAGCAGTGCTAGCAGGTTGCTCTGACAAGTCCTGTTAATGAGAACATCCTCCAGAGCTTTTTTGGGCCAGGGAGAGAATCCAAAGGCCGAGATCATCTGATTGCATGATGAGAGGGGGGGGGGGTTGAGACTGCAGAACTGCAAAAGGCCTGCTGCACAATTAGACTACACCATCTGCAGGAGATGTGCTAATATGTAGACACACCAATGAGAACGGGGGGGAAATTGGAAGATATGCTACAGAGAAAGAAGACCCAGAGGAGGAAGAGGCTTTACATAAATGGGTACAAACTGGAATAGTTTTTTTTTTTTTATTTCTTAAGTGTGGACATTGAAAGTTTTATTCCATGTGTCTGTTAGCTTTGCATTTCCCGTTTTGTTTCTTTGTGATTTATTTTCCCCTTTTTTCCCCCCATGTTTAGTTTTCGGCTTTTATTTCTTATCCGTCTTGTGTAGTTTTGTGAAGAATGTGTGATTCTTCATCATGGTCACCTGTGTCCACCCCTCTCAGCGGTGTCTTGTTTACCCCAATGTATTTAAGTCTTTGTATCTATGTCCATCGTGCCAGTTTTCATGTCGATGTTCTTCGCCACACGTCTTTTTTCCTCGTATTTCTCAGCGTAAGTTTTGCCAGTCTTCTCTAGTTAGTTTACTCCGTTGTTTTTCTTCCTGTTTTTTCAGCCGCCTTCCTCCTCGTGTATTTTCTTTACCGATTTTTGTGTTGTTTTTCTCCTGGACTGATTTTAAGGTCGGGACCCTGAACTGATTATTAGATATTGCCTTTTGGAATTTGGACTAAACAATGAAATCATTAAACGGTATCTGCCTGCATACTTTGATTCTGCCACGGTTCTTAACAACGATGCTCGTAGGTAAGTATGTGAACGGTTGCCTGTCTCTAAAGTGCTGGCTCATGTCCAGGGTGTAGCCCCGCCCCTCACCCTAAGTCAGCTGTGATTGGCTCCATCCTGCCTGCACTTATCAAATGCTGGATAAGTCAGGCAGCCGTGTTTTTTCAGCTTCTCCTGAGTATTCCCAAGTAATGTGAAATATGTAATTCCTCCAGCGTTTTTCAGGCCTTACCCCGGTCTCCGCTCAGTTAACTCCTCCTAAGGGAGGACGACCTGGAGGAATTCTAATCAGGTGCCCGAAACAACACAGTTGACTCCTTTTGATGGGAAAGAGCAAAAGCTGACCTTCAAAATCCCTCTGGATGTTAAGTTAGTCACCATATCCTGAAGTCTGAGCCAGGCTACCCGAATTTCATATTGGGAAATTGCAGTTGTTTGAAACTGCAATCTCAGTTCTCTCTGTTTGTGATTTAATGCTGTGTGTGTGTGTGTCTGTGTGTGTGAGTGTGTCGTATAAACGAGGCTGTGAACACATGTGCATACAGTATGTGCACAAACACATGTTCTTGTGATAAATTCCCAGTTTGGCTGAAGTTGACTTTCCAGCACCTGGCTTAGCGAAGTAATGCCAAGCGACTCGTTGTGATTTTTGGAAAATTGACAAACCAAGTAGAGCGGTTTAGAAATGCACGAGGCGCCTCGATGTGTTGCATTACCCTGATTCATCGGAACAAGACTGCAAAGCTTGTGATAATCGCTTTAGCTAATCCTCGCACACTCTGGGTAAACGGGCGTGGAGAGAGTGAAGGGGTGGTTCCGTAACTCTGGGGAGAGGGAGTGGACTGGCTGATGGTCAGGGTAAAAATATGTGTGTGTTTGTGGGAAAGACTCCTATTATGTCACTTTTCCTTATGACTAACCTCTGGTCTGTGTTCACCTCAAATCCCTCAGACTGCCTGGAATGAAAGATAAGAAAACCAAAAGGATGTTGGCAGATTCTTTGTGTGCAACGACAAACCTACTGGAAACTAAGGCAGTGCTGTCTTCTCCGACAGCAGGGGAATATCCCCGAAAAAGCTGCCACTCCCCTGATTGAAGTCCTCAATTTAAATGAAGTTATTGTCCGAAAAACAGTGTTTCCATAACCCCCCCCAGTACGTAAAATACGATAAATACAAGGTAGATTTCCTTGAGTTGAGCACCACATATGGGGTAAGTTGGACTCAAGATTACGACGTTATGTCTGAAAATAAGTGTTTTTTTGTAAAGAATAAAATAAAATCTGAACTATTAGAGTATCAGGTTGTTATACAGAACAAGCATAAAGGGCAACATTGGGCAGCCGTGGAACCGGGGTTTCAGGGGTCTTGCTCAAGGACCCCCAGCATGTGTAGCGTCAAGGGCTGGTTGAAGGACGACCGCTACACCCACTGAGTTAAGTAATTCCAGTTCTTTTTCTCACCGAGGTCTATGTGGGTGTTAAATTTAAAAATGATCCTGAAGTAGTTTTGGAGTTATCGCGTTAACACCAAAGGATGATCCCATAATAATAAGGGATATAATTACAAGAAGGTTTGTCCTCAGCTTCCTTGTCTAGACTAAATCTGTAGTAGCAGAAGCAGCTAGTATCTCTATCCAGACGTATCAATCCTTACCCGTCACTGCTTTGACACGTATGCATTGCTTCGGGTTTTCAGAACCGCCTGTTTGCCGCGTCTCAGCTGTACTGCTTCTATTCCTAGACGTCGGACGCCTCCAGTAGAGCAGAAGCACAGAAGGTTTGCACCCAGAGTGACACTTTCCTGGAATGTGGCCTATAGACACGGCCACAGGATCGCCTCATTAGCATCCGAAGGTGATCTGTTTCTCTGACAACTAGGACTTTACGGCACTCCTCTCAAAAAAAAAAAATAACGAGCAAATATAACCTCAAAATGGCTAAATATAGGAACGCGCGGTTCTCAAGAGACTTGGCGCAGAAGCCACATTCAGCATGAGGTGTCTCGGGCCCTTCCAAGTTTCGTTGCAGTGTGGGTGTGAGGACAACAAGTAAACAAAAGACTTTAAGAGTAGGAAGTGATGGTTGAACAGTGTTTGATGAGAGTTCTTAGCCTGTAGCTACAGCGCATTAGGCACAGATGAGCCACAGCCAGCTCCCACACTGTTAATGTGGAACACATTACAACCGCACGATGAGTTATGATTGCCATTAAAGAGCAAATGATTCAGACTTCATCGCCGGATTTAAAGGGCCGTTACTGCTGTGCCCTGTCCTTTCTGTTTCTGCCCACGCTTACACTAGTGGTAGCAGAGGAAAAACTCTTCGCTGGGCCCAGGCTCAACGACTTGTACCGACGGCGCACCGAAAGTGTTGCATGGGGGCATATTTATTTTTTATTTTCCCTCATTTTTAATTGTTTGAATTAACATTTAAGAAGACAACAGCATCTGCTTTAGGTCTGAACCCAGCGCCACTTCCTGCGTTCACGTCTCAACTGAAACGTTATTTGTTGAGACGAACTCACAGCACAGTTTGGAGACCCCTTTCTTCTAAAAAAAAGTCCATGTAGCTCTACCAGCGGTCGATTGCTCTCTCTCATTCTGGCAATTTCTGTATCGTGCTGAAATAAATCTGAAAATCTAATAATCAAGAATTTCACTATCAAAGGCAAATATACTTTTGAATTTTGCTTTCCAGAGGATTTCAGCACCCGTGTGTGGAGCTTGGACTGCGCCGATCGATCGGGCAGCCAAAATGAATCACCCCGAGGAACATACCAGGCTTCAAGAAAATAACGTTGGCAGAGCGGCTAAAGCTAGCGACACCACAGAGCCAGCCAACATATAACATATAATAGTCTGGAGGAGGGTTACAAGGTTTTATTTTCATAAAATTGGTTTAAGAAATGCACGGAGGGGGAGGACGGAGCATACATTAATCTCAACAAGTCAGAATACATACAAAATGCCCAAAAGCATTACTTCCTTTGTAATCCTTGAAAAATACAACAGAATCCACTCTCACCCGCTGCTTCTTGCAGCGCTAGCGGGAGTCCTCATAATGGCATCATGCATTTGTGGTCAGCTGTGATGGAGCAGTAGATTAGGACTAGTGAGGGGAGGGAGGGGGACACCTTCATTCTGATCGCTCTCCTTTCCCTCGCTCAGATCATCCCCCGCTCCCTCTGGGGCGAGGAGGATCGCTGTGAAATGAACGGAGGACAGAGCGTGGGTAGGTGCTAATGATAAGATAATGATGCCGTTTTTTTAACCTTGGCCTAAAGCTCCGCCCCTTGGCGCATTAAGGAGGAAGGAAGGTAGCGGGACAGTGTGATGGAATACGTGCTTTGAAGCTGTGAGCTAACGGCGGCGCTGAAACTATGTCTCGTGTCTCAGGACAGAGGAGCGTTTGTTACAGCGGTTTGGTTTCTACAAACACAGCTAACAGGCGGAGAGAGCCTGAACACCGAGTCAAAAAACGTCAGTAGTCAGAAACTTAAACGGCTTTTCTTCATCCACACTGCAGTTTTGAAGAAGCTAAGAGCAATAATGGCACAGAGAAAAAAGTTTGAGTGCAGGACCATTCAGTATGTGAATTAGGGGGCAGTTCTTACAGCCTGTTATAAAATGTGGACCCCTGTGGGCTGGCCTTGACCGCTGTGGATGAGGAAGAAAAAAAAATAACCTGAAAATAAATGTGTTTTTATTATCAGGCTATGGTTTCAAAAGCGGGCGGAAAAAAGTTTGCAAAAATAAAAGCATCAAAGCGATGATTGCTACCAATTATCGCTGCTGTTTAACATGAGCTGAAAAAGCAAACAAACACACCACAAATATCAAATCTGTTCTCCATGGGCAAGATCAAGCCTAATTTATTTTTAAGTCCTGCTGGAATGGGATTTGTGGCTGAGTAAACCCATGCTGTGCGTCGGATACCCGGCAGATGCTTAGTTTCCATAAAAACCAGTAAAGACAACAATTAATGGTACAGACGGGCCACTGGGATGGGCTGGGGATGGGGAGGGGAAGCTGGGAGAAAAAATCATAAAGTGCTCGGCTTTGAAACGTAATTAGATCTGTGATAACGGAACGCAGTGACGGTATCAGTGGGGATGGAATTGGCTGCTCCGCATGAGACAGCGGCACAACAGCTCTATCTGACTGTTCAGAAAGATACCTCAAACTCAGTAGAAGAGACATATTCCACATTCCGTGAGTCATTAATATAAATATCAATAGTAAGATAGAAAGAAAACAAGAAGAAGTTTTATCATTCAATAAATCTTTGGCGAGTCTGTCCCCGGGTCGGGTCATCGCTCTCCGTCACAGCGGATCATCGACTGAACACCAGCACAGGGGCCAAAAAAGCCCCGTCAGATCATCATTAGGCTCCTCATTAGGAAGCGGAGTATACATTCCAACGCCGCTGACTATTTGAGTCAAGGCTAAGTCATCTCTCCTGCTCTGGCTTACAAGGCTGACGGGCTCGAGGTCAGAGGGAACCGTCATTATTAGTTCTCTTACATTTACTCTGACTGGTTTGGATCTAACAACCCAACACCGGGGTCAGGCTGCCTCGGGCCCTGTCTGCATGTCCAACCTCATCTAAGACACGACTTTGCCAAGTCTTGATGCTGTAAATCACTTCCTTTGATTATGGAACATATGGCCTTTGCTGGTGGACCTCTGATACCACGATTGGGTCATTAAACTGTGAGAACTTGTTTTATACTTGTTATATCGTGCAGTACAGTTCAGTTTTACTTCCATTTATTCAGTCATCAAACATGCTTAAGGTCGACGTGTTTTCGTCCCTAACAAAAGGGGAATATCCTAGAAAAACCAAAAAAAATCCCCTGTGTTGTTCAAGAATTCCCCCTGACGGAGCTCCTACAATTAAATGTGAAGTTATGTCCGAAAAAAACAGTTTTTCATTAAAAATAAGTCCCTCCTAATGAGTTAAATATAATATATGTATATATATCTATATACATAGATATATAAACACAATACCGCTCTCGATACATATTCATCCAATCTGGTCTAACGATGAGAAAAACAGGATATTCTACCAGAAAAACTCCCCCTATGAGAAAATATGAGGTATTCAAATAAAATAGGATATAAAGGAGATAGATGTCCTCCAGTCGGTTCATATTCACCAAATTTACACGACACATTAGATTCAACAGTTGGGAATTGATGTCCATAAAAACAGTGTTTTGCGTAAGGAACCCAGATGCTGTATACTCCAGTTCTGGCTGATATCAAAGAAGACATCTGTCTGCTTCAGCTCAAACAAGCTTTCTGCTAATGTGTTGGTCAATTTCCTGTTTGGCTTCCAAAATACAATGAAACATCTATTATTTCACTTCATCATTTTTTTTTTTTAGTTCATCTGTGTCTTTGTGTGTGTGTGTGATTGGTGGTTATGATGCCATCATACATCTGAGAGGCTCCAGTGGATTCTACCCAGCTGTCTCTTAGATGTACAAACACCGATCTTTTAAAAGACACGTCTTAATTTATCATGAAACAGCAGCGACAAATACCTCCTAGGGAATTTCCTTGAGATGGGGTGTCGAACTGAATCACAGAGGGGGGGGGGGAGATAAAAATTAAAGATGGATAACACATCGAGGGTCGAACACCGCTCTTACTTACTCATTTTATAGAATTCTGAACTAACCAACAGACCGACAATACATAAATAATAAATCAATTCAAAATATATCAGCATCATTTATTTGTATGTCTCCCACTCTATCAGCAGAGTTTCAAAGAATAATTTCCAATTAAAAGTTTTTATTCACAGGCATCAACAACAGCCAGAAAACTGTATTTTTCAACCTACACATTACATCTAAAATCAATCTGTTTTTAATTAACGATATCATCAGAAACAAACTTTAAATTACCCTTGGCTAGAAGCTGGGATGATTTTTTTCCTTCTGTCAGAATAAAACTGTAAAAATAGACTGTCGCTCCTCCTATCTGCTCCTGCAGTCAGGAGCAGCTGCTCCTCAGGAAACAGTCAGGTGCGTGAATATCCTACAGGTGCATTTCACCTTAAATGTAAGCATCTTCTATTGTTTTTTTATTGTTTTTAACAGCACTGACACATGTTGAACATCTCAGCTGTTAATTAAAACATGCGTTCTTATTACTCATACCTCTTATGAATATTTTTTATCATTTACCTTTTAAAAAAATGTTTTTTCTCATCTATATCTCCTCACAGGCTCCGTAGCATCTCTTCTAAGGATTAGCCTTAAGTTTATTAGAGCGACTGGATAAACGCTGATATCTGACACCAGAGGAGCCGGGAGAAGCTGGCACATTAACCGTGGGACTGTTATTTAAAAATTGTTCTCGTGGGCCGGATATTATATTTTCTCGGGCCTCGAATTTGTGACATCTGTCCTAGAGTGTTAGGTGATGAATTGTGTTTTGAAATGTTCCAAGGGCCATAGCGGAGGATTTTACATCGTTTGTATAACCATCATGAAATTAATTGGCATTTGTTGTGTGTCTCCAGTTTCCTCTCGTAGTGGGTTTTATTGTCACCTCCCAGTTTCCAGAGAAAAAGAGACAAACAGCAGAACAAAACTGGGCGTTGTTAAAGACAAAGTGACAAATAAGAGGCTAGTAAAGTATGGCAGGCGGGAATTAATAAAAATCGAGGGGAAGCGGCGGAACACTGGTTCGGAAAAAGACAGGGCGGAATAAACATGATCAAGTAGAAGAGGTAGGGGAAACGAGATTCATCAACTTGGTCAATATCCTCGAGGTCCGGTCAACTCTCCAGCCGTGTTAGGAAATGACTTGAGGGCGGGGTGAGAAAAGGCAGCAGACGTGGGAAAGGATGAGCGGATGCAATTACAAGGAAGGGTCAGAGATGAGGGAGGAATGTGGGTGATTAATGCCCCTAACCCCACCGTCGAACCCCCTGACCCACACCGAGAGCAGAGCAGTCTTTTCTTCCCACTATAAACAGCAAGGGTATATACCCCCCCCAGCCCCCCCAATCCCCCCAATCCCCTGCCTTCTACAATCAACATTCCAAATTGTAACACCTCAAACTAAATGTTGTTATCTCTACGGTTTTTCTTTGGTAAAACCAACAAAAAAGGAGTAAAGAGAGTAAAATATGATGTAAACATGATAGATCTCCTCCAGTCGATTCATATACATCACAATCTGGACTAAATCAAAACAACGGTCTGTAAGTAGGGCCCGAAGACATTTGGAGATAAAGCTAATGTCAGAAATATACAGCCGACCTTTCCAAAAAACAATCCAGTTCTTCCTCACACTACGGTCTACGGGGGCCCACATTTTGAGAATGAGTTATCGAGTCAACGCGAAGGATCTGCGTCGTAAACGGAGGCAGTCTTGACCATTCCATAATATCCCTGACTTTTCTGGGATATTCCAATTTCAGTGTGAGTATTCCAAGAAAGTCAATAAAAACACTATTCTTCTCCTCGTGAACTCCATTACAAATGAAATCAAATTATACGAGCGAATCCACCGTCTCAATGACTTTTTTTTTTCTTTCTTCTTCTCCCAAACACTTTAATTGTGATATGAATAAAGAACAGCAGAAGTTTAATTCGAATGCTCATTTGTTGTGTATTCTGCTTACTTAATCTGTTTTTTTGTTTTTTTCTTCTCTCCACCCTGGGTTGGAGCAGAGGCGCATACTTAGAGATGCATAATGAGTTCATCGTCGTGCCATAATTACAAACTGTTGTTACACTTGAAAGGGTAAGCGTCCGCAAACACACAAGTGTAACGACGTGGACGGAAAAAAAAAAAAACACACTAACGCTCCGGCACAAGCACAACAACACAAATCACAAATACGCCGAGAGCACGTCTTATTCAACGGCGCTCACCCAATCTTCTATCTGTGGATTCAGCTGCTTCACAGCAGGAGGTGAGGCGGAAACAGCAGGTTTGTTTCTGCCGCCGTAAGTGTTTAACTTGTGTGGGGAGATTGGAGGAGAGGCGCCATCGTGGGTTTTCTAGCAATTCTTTTTTTTTTGTGACCATGCGGAATATTTACGTGTGAGACGGGAGACGAACCCCTGACTGTTAGGGAAAGTGTGGTGGGCAGGGGGAAACTTAGTTACTGTATCACCAAAAAGTCTGAGGTATGATGGAATCGTCGTCGTCGCCGCCAAACGTCGTGCGTATGAATCGGCTGGAGGAGATCTATCTCGCTCTAGTAGTTCGCATTTTACTCAGTAGGGGGAGTTTTGTTCCTAACCTTTAGTCTAATTTGGTGCGTATGTATCAATTTGAGGAAATCCATTATGTACTTATATTTCAGGCTAATGGTTTATGCTACTGAAAAACTCTGGTTTTTGGACATACTTTACTCTATAGTTCATATTTTTGAAAGTTTTACTCACAGGAAGGACTTCTTTCCAGGAATACACTGAGTTGTGGACATAAATGTGTATTTTTTGGCCCATTTAGACAGTTTTCGGTGCAAATGGTTCGACAGTAAATATATTGTATTTTACTGTTATAGTTCACATTTTATTCAATAGGGGGAGTTTTGTCTTTTTTTACTAAAAAAACACTGTTTTTCTTACATAACTTCCTAGCCATTAATCCAATTTGGTGCGTATGAATCAACTGGAAGAAATCTATATGGTAGATATCATATTTCACGCTGGTGGTTTAAATTTTATGCAATTTTTTTTTATGATAAAATGATTGTTTTCGGAGATGACTTCCTAACAATTGGTCTGATCCCGTAAATATCCTATTTTACATATATTACCAACTAGGGGCAGCATTTTTTCTGGAAAAAACAAATTTTTGGACATAAATTCAGAACAACTGTTCCAATTTTGACGGTTTTCGGTGCAAATGAATCGACCGGAGGAGATCTATCTTAAATATATTGGGTTTTTTTACTCTTATAGTTCACACTTTACTCAGTAGGGGAAGATTTTATAAGAAAAATTATGTATTTCGTACATAATTAGTCCAATTCGGTTCGATGTATCGACTTGAGGATGTTAATTACTTTCATTCTTGACTGTATATATGTACAAGCTGCTGGACAACTGAATTTCCCTAAGGAGAAGGAAATGCGAAGGAATGCGATCACATACCTGTATACATAGATTCAGGGTTTACAGTATGTGGAAGAATTACAGTGGATAAGCATAAAGGAGCAGGCCCATGAAGCGTTTTAAAAGTTCATTTTAAAATCTGACCTTTCATGTCCAGCAGCCGCTGTGATGACATCAGAACAGGGTGATATGGTCACACCTTCTGGTCCTGGGTCTCTGGCACAAGTCTTTTTCATAGGTTTAATGTTGTATTTGTGCTTTTAGAGGTGATCCAGTGAAAAGGGACTGCTATCATCCAGAAAAAAGTAAAAATAAAATAAAGAAGTGACACCACATCTAAGTCAGCGGAGACTATTTCACATTTAATGTGAGGTAGCAGCACTCCAACCTTAATTACCGATTACTACCGGCAAGACTTGAAGGTGGTCCCAGCAGAGGAGTGTTCTTCAAGTGAAAACACACCTATTCCTACAAAGACACACTGCGTACTCTGAAACCGGCAGGCACTTCCTTTCAGTCCATTGTCACTGTCCTCAAGGAATAGGGATGTAATTTTGCTACGACTGCTTTGGGGAAGGGAGAGAATTCAGCCCTTCTGGAGTCTCTCTGAGGGTTTTCAGAATAGAGCCGTCACTGACAAACCTGCTGGACACTGTGGCACACCGCCAGGAAAATCAAACCCTCTCTTCCTCCACAAATAGTACAAATAGTGACTGATGAATTAAAAATGAGCCAAGACAAAAAAAAAAAAAAAAAAAGGGGGGGGGCAGCCATGCTTTGTAAAACTGGATAGCTGGAGGTAAGGGTCTTAGAGGTTGAAATAAGAGTTCCGCTGCACAGCAGGGAAAGGAAGGACATGCTGCAATATCCAGCTGTGTCTTTGATGATAATTATTCTGCATTCTCTTATCCTCATTTTCGCCGCTTAAAGTGTAAATGTTCCATTATGATCAAGGTCAACTCGGAAATAGACCCTGAAAACAAACAAGAAAAAATCGAGGCATGGAGAGAGAGAGAGAGAGAGAGAGAGAGAGAGAGAGAAAATGAGAGCGAGGGAGAGCGTGACAGAGAGAAAGAGAGAGACAGCGAGAGAGAGAGGGAATGAGAGAGGGGGAGAGCGAGACAGAGAGAAAGAGAGAGAGAGAAAATGAGAGAGAGGGATAGTGTGAGAGAGAGAAAGAGAGAGAGAGAAATGAAGGGGAGAGACAGCGAGAGATAGAGACAGAGGGAGACAGAGAGGGAGAGAGAGAGAGAGAAAGAGAGAGAGAGACAGAGAGACATAGAGGGAGCGAGAGACAGAGAGAGAGAGAGATTAGAAATTAGTGGAGTGCTGCGGTGGAGATAGATGTGATGGGAGATGTGTGGACTGTCGGTGGGTGACTGTGTGGGAAGTATAATCAGAGGGAGGGAGTGGCGCATCATTATTCAGAGTCTGACGTCTGCAGAGAGATGCTGAAAGGTGAACGAGACGATGAAGGAGTAAATGATTCCTCTACTCCCTTCCATTGATGCCACCCGAAGCCCATTCCTGTTGGACCCTAAATGCGGAGCTGAGACATGAGGGGTGCAGAGCGGCGGTCACAGCGCCACCCATCAGCGTGTCGACAGTTCACGTGATGGCACGTCTCCTCTTCATCAGACGAGGAGGGGGTCGAGTGATTTGTAGAACAGGCATCTATGTATGCAGCGCGCTCGTCATTCAGTCTTCCTGTCTATCAATATTTTCTCCAGTTCAGTTTTTAATTCAATGTATCTTATTATTCAACTCATGAATTGAAAGTTTCAAGAGGCGAGTGTTTTCATATCCTCAATCCACAGCAAGACTCTCTATCGAAATAAAGCAAAGAGAAGTTCTAGGGGTCGTTTTCTAATTTTATACCCTCATAGACCTAACTGTGAGGAAGAACTGCACTGATTCTGGGGTGGGGGGGTCAGTTGCACATTTTGGCCACTAGGGGAACTCTATCTCTTAAGTTTTCAGTCTACAATTCACAAACCGTAGGTCAAATTTCATGCTCTTTTTGATGAAAATCCATCGAAAATCTATTCATCCACCCATCCATTTATCTATCCATCCATCTTACCATCTATTCATCCATCCATGTATTCATCCATCCATCCATCTTACCATCTATCTATTTAACCATACATCCGATTATGTCCAGATCGGCTCATGAATCATCACAAGGAGATCTTTCTCATATCATTTCACTATAATACTTCAGATTTTACTCACTTTGAGGAGCTTTTTGCGGAAAACCATTTCATCCCATCCATAAATCCAATTGTGCTTAAATCTAGCTGGTAAGAATCTGTGCAGGTAAATCTGTCTTGTTTTATTACTGAGCTCGGAGGAAAAGAGTGAACTGTATTTATCTTCATCTCTGAGTCACTGTGGGATCCGATCTTAGAGCAGACTGCTGACTTCATAGAAATAGTTTGGTTGAGTTAATTGGACTCTTTGAGATGATTAATGAGTCACATTTAATTTGAGGAGCACAATCAAGCGGATTGCTTGTACAACGCAGTGGGTTGGGGACTTCTCATCGATACACCCTTGCTGTTGGAGACGACAGCGTAGGACTAGTTCGTCTAAGCCAGTTATTGTT
Organism: Lophius piscatorius; assembly: GCA_009660295.1. Taxonomy (NCBI): domain Eukaryota; kingdom Metazoa; phylum Chordata; class Actinopteri; order Lophiiformes; family Lophiidae; genus Lophius; species Lophius piscatorius. The sequence continues at coordinate 189,594 of VRLP01000307.1, forward strand.
CTGCTCGCCTCCATTGATGCTCTCGAGAGACGGCGGAACAGATGAAGAGACAGGAGGCAGAGTTGAAGATCTTCAGATGTTCTCTTGGAGAGACGAGGAAGGACAGGATTAGAAATGAGGACATCAGAGGGACACCCCAGATTAGACTTTTTGGAGAGATTATTATCACTATTATTTCCTTATTAACAGGAGGTTCTAATAATAATCTGATGTATATCTGTGTATATTGTCTCCACTACAAAACAAAATCTGTTTAATACCTTTGAGGATGGCGGACAGATATCTGTTGATCAGTTTTATATCTGAAAACAGGAATAAAACAGCTTTCTCTCATAAAGCCTGCTTATCGTCAGAGATAGGTAAGCAGATGGGTTTTAAAGTGAGCGCGTCTGTTCCCCTCCATCTACATGATGTGAATAGAGATTGGTTTTAAGAGACGGCGCTCCGGTTCCTTCCTTAAAGTGTCCTTGCACTAAGTCTCAGGACCCCAGAAGAATTATCAGCTCCGCAGGAACAATTAAGTCTGCCTCCTTTCCAGATGCTATCAGAGACACAGACAGTAAACGAGAGCAGATAGGACGCGGCCCCAGGAAGGGATATGAATCAGAGTCGGTCGGGTCCAGAGTCTTTGGGTTTCTCTTTCCTACACAGAGAAAACGTAGAGATCAATCTGAGACTTACGGATCCTACTATGGCGACGCCATGACCACGACGGAGAATTAGGGTCAAATTGACCAAAAGAAGAAATAAAATGAGAATATGAGATTAAAGCAGTAATATTACGAGGAGAAAGTCGGAATTTCGTGAGAGAAAGCTGGAATTTCATGAGAAAAGTCGGAATTTTACAAGAATGAAGGCGTTATTTCAAGAGAAAAAGCTGGAATTTTACGTGTGAAAAGTCGTAAATTCATGAGAGAAGAGTCATAATTTTACGAGAATAAAGTCGTGACTTCAAGAGAGAAAAGTCGTAAATTTGTGAGAATAAAGTCGTATTTTCATGAGAGAAAAGTCCGAATTTTTCAAGAGTAAAGTCGTAATCTTAGACTACTCATTTGAGAGGAAATGAGGAACATAAAGCATCTTCTCGAGTTCTCAAGGCTCATATCATGAACAGTAATCCTATTAACACTGTGACGTGCATCAGGAGCTGCATGAGTGTGTGTGTGTGTGTGTGTGTGAGACTAAAAGCCTTAACCAAAATCCATCGGTAACTACAGATCTCTTCTTCAAATATCTGTGCAGGAATAGTTTTTGTATTTGACCGTTATGATGATGATGTTCTTAGAAGTGCAGTCTGACTTCACGCAGCATATCCTCAGAGCGGACCGATGTAACTTTATTCCTAATAATATATTAGATGGCCCTAATACTCCTTTCCTACCACGACTGATTGGAATGATATGCGGGCAAAGTTTCTCATACATTCCCTAAATTAAGACGTTTTATTCAGAAACATCATCATCAGACCAAAGCAGAATGGCACCGGTTATGGCGTCACCATAGTAGGATTGATTAAAAAGATTAAAATCTTGGATCATGCTTGAGATGTCGGGGAAATTATGGAATCTTCATCGCCGCAGATCCTTCTTGCTATCTATTAGATGGATCATTTTCAAATTTTATACCCAAATAGAGCTGAGTGGGAAGAAATAATTCATTTTGGGAAAGTTAGCTTGTATGTATCTTACACTAGGGGGAGCTTTATCTCCAAAAGTTCTCCGGTCACAATTTCTCAACTGTTTGTAGGATTTAATCCAAATTGTATCTTGTATACATCCTGTTTGGTTTTCATAGCTCATATTTTACGAACAAGGGCTGTTGATCGAATTTAGTCCAACGTGGCAAAGACGATTTCATGACATCCCAGACTTTTCAGGGAGATAATTATCACTGAAATGTTTTTTGTGGAGATGTGGATCGACCCCACACTCTGAATATTAATAAAATATATTTCTTTAAAAAAACACTTAGGTAAAAAAGTGCAATAAATTAAAAACGAGCAAACTAATGAATAGCTTATGAGTTATTCACATTTAGGGGCCTTGATGAAGCACATCTGAACGTTTTTTAAGTGAACTTTCAACATAGAATGTTGATGGACTATTCTTTGGTATGTCTGTACAGTCGGGACGGATGGACGGACGAGGTTAACGGACAGAACTAACATCGGTTCTGTCGGCCCAGAGGTTGCTATCCGTGGTCTCAAAAGACTCTTCGTCTCCACAAGATGAAGAGTCTGGCATCCTGAGCCGCGCTCTGAAACCGACAAACGCCACTCTAAAACGAGCTGAGAGTGACGGATTCGTGTCAGATCCGCTCGCCTCCCCAAAAAAGACCCCATAGACATCTGGCAAAAGAGAACACAGATTGCACTCCACCATCATCATCATCATCATCATCGTCGTCAAAAACCACCACTTCAGGAAATGGAACCGCGTGGTGACGAGTCTCTGAGCGCCGCTGCCTACGGTGGCGCGGGGAGCGGGATGCCGTTGCAGACCCGTGGACTCCGTCATCATTTATTGAAGATGACATTTACTTTTAGCACATATCGCTCCCAGGATTCCTCGCCTTGAACGTCGGTTTTAAAAACACCACTGAGAGCCCTCACTGGAAAAACAAGGAAGCACTACACACACACACACACACACACAAACACACACACACACAAAACAAGAAGCGACTCGTATTCTTTGATGCTCCAACATGAAACACACTTAAATGCGGATTCTTACTGTGCAAACACACACACACACACACACACAGGCAAACGGATTGAAGTGTCTCCAGGGTCATACTTTTCTCCACAATAATCCTTGTTAGAGATGCAGAGGCGTCGTAATGACAGCCATAACCATTCTGGAGCAGTTAGTCTTACTACTACCTCAACTCTCAAGTCTACTGGGAAGGCTACTTCACACACTTTTATCGCCTTCATGACTATTAGTATCTCCATTTACCGCTGTCATCCTCTCCATTTACCTGACAAATGCAGCTTCAGCAGGATTTCTCATTTATCCTTTTTTTTTTTTTGTTCCTCCACCCTCTCTCTTTCTCATATCCACGCGCACACAGAGATTTAATCTCTCCTCAGTTGAGGCCGGAACCGTCGAGTGTTGGTGAAATGGGTGTGGCCACACAAACACACATATTTATATTGTCACGTCTGTCAATCAGTCGTTATATCATTCTGGGTATTTTGTGTTTTTCTTTTCATATGTTTTGGTGGATGCTGAGAAATATTTCCATCCTTCCATTTCCCGTGACCTCCTATCGTGTGCGAGGGAGAGGGGGGGCATCGAACTGTTCCACACCGACACAGGTGGGAGGTGTAGTACAGTTTAGAGAAGGTAGATGCATAAAGACAAACATCAGGACACTCGGATTCACACCTACGGGCAATTTATTGTTGGAAATTTTCCAATATTGTCTTTGGAATGTGAAAACTCCACAGAGAACACAATCCATCCCAGAACCTTCTTAATATGTGGTAAATGGTAAATATTCTAACACTTATCTAGTCTGTTTTACACAAACATTCATAGAGAAATGGCCGAGGCTGCCCTGCAAGGCGCCATAATCATTCACACACCAATTGGGAGAAACCTGGGGTTCATTATCTTGGTCAAAGATACTTTGACATGCGGTCCGGGGGGAGCGGGGATCGAACCAAAGACCATCAGATAAGTGGAATAACCCTTCTACCAACTGATGCTAACCATTATTCTAAACCTATAGAACAAACGTTTTTATTTTTACCAAGAACTTTGAAAGCCAGTCTGCTCCTTTCTTGACTATTATTTACTACTTATTCTTACTTAAACATCAAAATGAAATAATAAAAATCACGAATTTACTTTCTTCTCTACTTGAGGTGAAAGCGGTTCTGTATCCAGTCTAAGAGTGTGGGGACGACGGTGTGTGCGGTGGACTGCTGGTTTCGTGCAGCATCAGCAGTAATGTGAGGAAGGAGCTGGAAGGCAAAGCTTCAAAAGTTGACCTATGTTGACCAGCCTTGACCTTTGACCCTGAGCTCTGGGTAGAAAGTGCAAGACAGCGATTGCTTTAGATGAAATTGAAGTGTGGGTTGGCTGGTCCCGGCCTGAGGAGGGAGGAGTTTGGACAATCAGCAGGAAGTTTAGTGTGGAAAGTCCAAATGGGAAGGTTGACACAGACCCACTAACCCAGAACCATTCAAAACTTCTAACTACGGATTTAAGTAACGACTGGTAATGTTTCTCATCCACTGCCATGGGATCACGAGTGCTGCTGTGGAAAAGGGCTTCTGGAAAACCATACTAGCCCGCTACATGACCCGACCCAGGAAGGACGGATGGACGGATGGATGGATGGACGGACGGATGGATGGATGTATGGATGGATGGACGGACGGACGGATGGATGGATGGATGGATGGACGGATGGATGGATGGATGGATGGATGGATGGATGGACGGATGGACTTCCTGCTCCTGTGCAGATTCATTTTTTCATACTAATGCATAATTTGACTGTGTTTATTTGTCTGGAATTGAACGTTTGAAAACAGCTCGTGAACAGAGACACGGTTCACTTGGCCCACTTTTAAGTTGGAGGAGATTCTTGTAAACACGGTGCATCAAGAAAATATCAGATATTCTGATTCCAAGATGGTGTTTGATCTATTTATAGTGCATCTCCACTGATCATCCAATGACTAACCGAGGATGGCGGGTTCAAAAGTACACTTTTAAGGCTCGTGTAGTGCTTCCATCGATACCCGCTGATCCTGCTGCGCTGACAGGCCACCACAAAATCCTACGTGGACTCTCAGATCCGGCCCGGCTCTGATAAATACTGCTATGGACAGACTTGTGTGTGTGTGTGTGTGTGTGTGTGTGTGTGTGTGAGCGGATTTCGATGTGGACAGAAGGATCTCTAGGGCTGCTCACATCTGTCGTGGGAGTGTTGGGTCAGTGTGCAGTGTGCCATGGCCGCTGCTAAGTCCAGCCCGGCTGTGTGAAATGGATATCAGGGATCTGCCGTGTTTCCCTCTCATGTCGCTCCATTCCTTCACCGGAACTGAGATTTAGAGACAGCACACATGCCGTAATCCACAAAACCCCCCTGTTCCCACTGAGAATAGAGCAATGGGATTTCCCAGGATTCAGGTGCTTTGAATTGTGTATGTGTGTGTGTGTGTGTGTGTGTGTGTGTGTGAGGAAGTGTGTAGTACCAGAAGTGAAGTAAATTATTGAGTGAGACAGAGAGGATATTTCGGTGAAAGGTATGTGATGGTTTTATCTAATCGTTCCATTCAGTTGTTTTATTGTTTGAAGTTGTCCTACGGGACGCCGTCTTTTATGGCTTTATCAGCTGTTTTATTGCTCTTATTCCGGGATGTAGTTTTTAATCATACTTTAGTTCTCTTTTCTCTGTGTCTTTAGGTCTCTCGGATTTAATTATATGGTTTTTACCCGCTTTTTTCTTAAATTTTTTAAATTATGGCTTTTATTATGGGATGTGATGTGGTCTTTCTAACGACCCTCTCGCATGTGGTTTTACGTCATCTTTCTATTTTTCATCACCTTGTTATCAAGTATTCCTCCTGCGTGTGTTTGGCCTCATGGATTTGTTCTTTTGCCGTTATATTAACCTTTGAGTGGTTTCCCGGCGTTTTGCCTTTTCAATCAGATCAAGAGATCTTTTTAAATATTTGATTAAAAACTATATAAAGGTAATATAAAAGTCATTCTTCTGATTATGATTATTATTATTATTAATATGCATGTTTCCCTCTTTTTGCTTGTTTTTATCGTTGACAATCTCTTTCTGTTTTTTCACTACGTTTGGAATCTCATTGATTTTTTTGGTTTAGGAGAAAAAGTTAAACACAAAAGGATATTTGAAGACCTGCTCATAACATCGAACATATCCTATAGTACGGAAAACCTTGAAACTATTCCATTGAGACTATTTATTTATTATTCTAACCAAATGAAACCATCCGGAGATGGAATACAGTAAATATTTGTTGAATGAAATGATAGAAAAAGTGAGATATTTCAAAGAAGTTAGAATTAATCACGTTAATCTAATCTAGGCCAATGCTGTCGTCTAGATTTTTTAGGGTAATACCCTTGAAAAGACCCCAATCTCCTGCATTGTACAAGCAATCTCCCTGATAGAACTCAAATTAAATGTAAAGTTACATTCGATTTTCATGAATAGGCTCAACCTAACGATTAAAATGTGAAGTATTAGATGAAAATATGATAAGATTGATCTCCTACAGTGGATTTATATGCACTAAAATAGACTGGGGACTATTTTTGTTAAAATGCATCTATATTAAACTGTTTTTTGTTGTGATCAGTGAGAAACGACATTTTGTTCTTCGGTATAGTGAGCGTCTGGATGACAATAAAATGAAGCTGATAGGTCATAATGTTATGGCTGATTGGTTTATGGCATCAACTAGTGTAGCTGTTTGACATTTCGATGTGAAAATCGTTAATATTAAGCTATAATTGTTCGATAACACCCTGATCGCCAATATCCCGTTTTATCTCTTTTCTCTGAATAAAACCCGGTCGTGTTTTCAAAGCTGCTATTTTTACCTCCACGTGATTCAGTTTGTAGTGGAGGCAAGGATTTGTTAGCAGGTTGTCAAAGTTAATATACAGCAGAGAGAAGGAGGCTGTCAGTGGACGCGGTAAGGTTTATCGGGTCCGGCTGGTTCGGGCCGATTATGTGGAAACACTCATATTTTGTGTGACCAGATGATTTCAAATGAAAAGTAAGAGAATGTCGTACGATGTCCTTCAGCCGATCCCTCGCCTAGTCTGTGTCACCAGAAGACATCCATTATAGACATTTCAAATGACGGGGATGTCAGGACCGTTACTTCCACCTCTCCTCTGTGACGCTCCCTCAGATGGAGTAACACTGTTTGTATCAAAGATGAGAAAAAGCTCGCAGAAGGCCGAAGGACATTTAAGGACACACACACACACACACACACACACACACACACACACACACACACACACACTCACACACACACACACACACACTCACACTCTCAGAGACACAAACACACAGACACACACACAAACACACTCTCTCACACACACACAGACACACACACTCTCACGTACATACAAACACACAGACACACAGACACACACACAAACACTCTCACGTACAAACACAAACACACACACACAGAACAATTACATAAACACCCACACACACACTCTCTCTCACACAAACACAGACACTCTCACACACACGCACACACACACACTCTCTCTCACACACACACAGACACTCTCACGTACACACACACACACTCTCAAACAGAGATACACTCTCACTCTCACACAGACAGAGAACAATAACATAAACTCTCACACCCACCCAAACAGACAAACTCTCTCTCACACACACACACAAACACACACACTTTCATCGACACAAACACACACATACACAAACACGCACAGATACACACACATACTCATACTCTCCCAGACACAAACACACACATACACTCATACAGACACACACACTCTCATGTACACACACACACACACACACACACACACACATACACACACACAGAGGCTTGTAGCTTCTGAATGACATGAGTTTTACAGGCTTTGCATGAGAATACAGATAATGTAGTCGGGATGGTGAAGGAAGGCGATGTCAAGAAGACAAGCCCTCAAACGAGGCTCAGAGCATCCCTCTCCGTCTCAGTGAACTGACAGGCTCTGGTCTGAGATCCAAACGGTGTCAGGATGTTAAATCCCACTATGTTTTGACACCCATTGCTGTCATCAGCAGAAAGAAGAAGGAGGAAAAACAGCATTGAAGGCTTGGGTAAACACAAAATCACTGCCCACTTGAGTTTTAGTTCCCTTTGAGTGTAGGGAACTCGCACTGAAGTGCACAAACATACATAAAACACGCACAAAAACTCAATATCTCACCAACAGTTCTCTAGCCAAATATATCATCACACTTCCTTGAAGACGCATTCACTGAATAAGTAATATAGGTTCTTGTTTTTAGGCAGTTGAACGTCTTGTTTGGTCAAAGAATCCTGAAAATATCTCAAAAGCTCAAATTAAGCATTTCCAGCTAACGTAGAGAGAAATATCATCGTAAAGTGCTTAAATATTACTCTCTAATCTTATTTTAAAGTCGTAATGGTCCTAAATCTTGAACTGTTTCAGGAATATATGGATAGAAACTTTATAAATCTCTACAGGGGAAATTAATTGGGCGGTTATGAAAATAGGATTAAAAAAAACAAAACAAGAAAAAATATGCAAAAATGCAAATATTACAATACAAACAAAAGAAAGAAAAGTGAAATAGTGCAAAAAAAAAAAGGGGAAAAAAAACAAATTAAGTTTTATAGGCTTTGATTTTGAGACCCAAAAACTTTGCAATATTAGTAAAATATTGTTAAAAATTCGGATTACAAGCTCATTTCAAGATAAATCTTTATGTAAATCTCAGGTCTTTATTTTAAGACGCAAATTGTCACTTGTTCTATTGGCAGACAATTTTTTTTTTACTCATTACAAGCTAAAAACAGCTTTTAACCATTTTTTTTAACTTATGATTGAAGGGGAAATTTCTTCCCCCCTCGCATTTACTGTAATTTCTTAATATTTGGACTATTTCCTACCAGCAGGCACAAACAAAAGCCGTCAAGCTGCCAGCAAAGACGCAGACGCACCATTATGACGGTCTTTTGAGAAACACATTGCCTTAATTGCGTAAGGGAGGGGAATTATGCTATTAAATCCTTGCCCCTTAATTATAGAGATTTTTAAAGAGATGCTTTGACACGGCAGATTCTACAGAAGTATCGTTGAAGGTCCCGCGTCCGTGTATTCAAACTGGTCCTCCTAAAATTACTATGATTCAACTACTAATTTCAGCACGGAGGAAATCATTAGAAGGCCAGTGACAATGACATTCACTAAAGTAAAGAGAATGCAAACAATGCTGTGAAAAAAACCCGCTAATTTAACCCTCTGAAGCCCAAAGGAGCAAAAACGTTGTTGGATATCTTCAATTTGTGGGTTTTTTTTTTCAGCATCATTACTTCGCTTTCCAATTTGCGCTTTTCCAACTAGCCCTGATTGTCTGTGTGAGTCATTTCCCTCCATTCATGAACTGATGTATGAATGTCGCAGCATGCAAATAGTGCGTCGCTTGTTCCGTCCGCTTGGTTCCAACGTGTGGAATCAGAGCCAATCGGAACCTCTGACTCTGACTCACCCTTTGCTTGGATGAATGGGAAAAGTTCACAGCTCAAAGCAAACAAACACGTTTGTTTTGAGGAGTACATGGGTGTAATTTTGGACACAAACCAACAACCAATGTCCATGTGTAGATTCTCATTCATCCACGCAAACCTCAGATTTAGAGGTGCACTAATAACAATTCTCTTCCGATCACCGACTTTTATAAAGTCTGATGCTGATTGAAGCGGATTCGGATGTTTTTTCTTCAAAGTTTTAAAATACTAATGAGTACTGTATTTTAATTGCCCCTACTTTGAAGGATTAAATCGGAAGAAAGGCTGATCGGCATTGTGTATATGTTCTGATCCCGTCAGAAATAATGCAATGCGTTCACTTTGGTAGCAAACGCTGCTAAACCTCGAAACAACCCACATGGTCGTGGAAAATAAAGGTGTTTCTTACCCGATTGAGCCCAAGTTCACTGAATTCTCTTCACTTGTAATAGCTGATCGCCGCATGAAAGACTGAAAGCCGGTCCTAACACAACGACGTCTCAGCCTCCATGTTTCAGACTTTATCTCCAGCTCGTGATAAGAAAGTAGAGACGGGGGGAAAGAGGCCGACCGCAAATCCATTACTGATAGTGATTTGGTGTTCAGAGCAGACGTGGAGGAGAGGGGTCCGTCGGTGCGGCCCTCGTCCCAGTAGAGGAGATAAGAGTCGTGGAGCTGGACCAACACTGTAACTACGCTGCGCTAAAGTGTTTGGAGAAGATTTTTCTTATTGCTGAGAGCTCAGTAGAACCCGTTACAACAGCCACACTGAGGGGTTAACGACATTAGAGCCAGAACTAATCCCACATCTACTGTATCACCTCTGCCATCTGTAAATCCATTCAGGATGTAATGTGTGTGTCCAGCAGGACGGTGTGTATGTTTCCACCTGCCGTCGTATCTCTCATTTGGTCCCGGCGGCCCGTGTGAATATTTGTCTCCACTAGCTTCCTAGAAGGAGCTCCTCGCAATCTTTTTCCTCCCTTCCACTGTTACGGCTCCGCTGACAGGAGGCAATTTTGAGACGCTATTTGGGTGATTTTATTTGCTCGGTAGGTCACCGTGCCCGCAACCGCCACTGACACATTTCCAGTTCTTCAAAGTCTCCCAAGTGCAAAGCCCACCAGAGCCACGGTGAAATCAGAGTAATGAAGTATGCGGCACTCTTGCAAAAGCATCAATCAGGTGACAGCAGGAGGACAGACAACAAAGGGAAAGGGAGGCGGCGTGGAAAAAAAAGAAGAGGGAACGGGATGCAGAAGAAAGTGTGATGGGCTGAACCGGTGTCGTACAATGAGAGCATCGAACTACGCCCAGCTATGAAATATTACACAGCCATACATTAAGGAGGATGTAAGAGAGGGAGGGGAATGTCAATGTAAATGGGTTATAGAGGAGGAAGAACGAGGCAGAGGTTTTGAGGCCGGATATGCCCTTTATGGACAGTGTCTGGTTGGGTTCCCCTCTCTGACAGCTTATTAAATTTTCATGCAAAAATGAGTCAATATTAGATATGACATTTTCAGGGTGAAGCAGTCTGGGGCGGATGTGGGGATATGGGTAAGGCTCTGGTTGCCATGGTGCCTAAATGACCAGTTAGGATACTGATGCTTATGCTGTCTGTCTGTCTGTCTGTCTTCCATGTGTCTGTCTACATCTGTCTGTCTGTCTATCTATCTTTCCGTCTCTGTAGGTCTTCCATGTGTCTGTCTGTCTGCATTTGTCTGTCTTTCTATATATATATATATAAATATATGTGCTTCTGTCTGTCTGTATATATGTGGCTGTTTATTCTGTCTCTCTCTCTATCTAACGGTTTAACTGTCTATTCATCATCCACCCAGGCTTCATCCATCCTCACCCACAAACACACACAAACACACACAAACACCCACAAACACCCACAAACACAAACACACAAACGCGAACACACACTGTACATTCGTTCAAACCCGCTAAATCAACCAAAGAGAGCATTTACTCCGTTTCAAACACGAAGCTCTCTAAGTTTCCTCACCTCTCCTTCATTCCATACCTATTAAAACTCCGGTAGCCATATTTTTGTCTCATTATATTGTTTTCTCCTACTCTCACTTTTTAAACCTACTTGATCTTCGCCGACACAAAGACACAACGTGACTGGAATCAACCTGGTCTTTAAAAAAACCCCAACGTCAAGGAAAATGTTATAAAAAAAATTCCCCCTGGGTAATTCCTCTCCTTTGATCATGGAGGAATGAAGTGATGACCACATGTAAAACACACTCAGCCGGATACAGAGGTCAAATTGGTTTCATTGTCAAGATGAAAACATGCTCACAGGAAACAGTCCACGCCGTGGAAAACAGTCAAATGTGGAATATTTGTAATGTTTAACTTTTGTGAAGGACAAATGTCATTCTCTTTTTGTCGGCCGTGTCGCCGTCTCTTCCTGTCCAACCTTTGAAGAGGTCAGAAAGAGAACAAACCCGCTAACAATCGAAGCAGCTAACCTTTCATTTTCCCGGCTTCATGTGGGAAATAAAGCCGTGGAACAAATGATTCCGAGGATGATGAAGGAGGCAAAGAGCTTAAAAAGACGGCGACAAAGGAAGATAAAGGGAGCGGAGAGTATAGTTGAAGAGAGAAGTGATTGACAGCAGTGAGAGACTGGATGAGAGCGCTCGCCTTTTCACCGCAGACACGGAGCGCAAGGTTAAAAGAACACGGAGACCAATTACTCAGAAATTTTTGAAAAAATGTCATAATTGTATCCCATAAAAGACGGGGATATTGTGGAATCGTCATCTCCGCCACCGCAGATCCTACGTATTAATGCAATTACTCAACAAGTATTTGCTGGATCATTTTTAAACCTAATATCCACTTACACCTTAGTGTGAGGAAGAACTGGATTGATTTTGGAACAGGGCCGTTGAATATTTATGAAACTAGGGGAGGCTTTATCTTCAAACGTTCTGGCTCTTAATTTCACGACCGTTGGTAAGATTTGTTGCAAATTCGATGCATCTGAATGGAGTGGAGGAGATCTTTCCTGTGCGTAACGTATCTTACTGTTTTACTTCATATTCTACTCATTATGCAGAATTGTTTTTTTAAGAGTACAATCAGCAACACTGTGGCTTGAGGTTTTTCGGGGACGACAGCGTAGGTCTACTTTCTTTGAGCATTTTTCCATGTGAAACTAATGTGAGAGGGACACCTCCTGTTCGCCTATTAGGATCTATGATTGATGACAGATCCCATCTCTGAAGTACCACCAATGATGCTACGGACCCTCACTGGCCGACCCTGAGGTTTAGCATATTCCCACACTGCTGGATTGGGAGGTTATAACGTAACACGAGTGGATATGGTGCGTTTATGGAAGGAGGACCTCATTCTAGGAGGATCAGGTCACTTATGCACCCCCTGTCTAGTCTCATTCTTTATAAGGAAGATGCCAGAGTGGGCTGGATAGTCAAAATGACAAAGCACAATCATCTGCAATTTTCCATATTTATAGTCTATCTGGCAGACGCGATAGAAGATAAAAGAAAGCCGGAAGAAAACGCTAGAGAAGAACGCCGTGATCGCGCAGCATTTAAGATGCCTGGTAGGTATTATGTGGCTTTCTCCTCTTCCCATTCCAATTAATCTAAATGAATGTTTTTTCAAGTATGTTGAAAATGTCAGGGATGAGACGTGATTTTCTAATATTTCTTTAATTACATATTAAAAAAAAAAAAGAAATGGATGGGAATGTATTTACAGGCTGTTTGAACCCGCTTTTAACAAAAGAGAAAGTACGTGAAATTACCAACACCAGGTGGCAGCGGTGAAGCAACAGACTGTTTTCAACCACGTTGACCTAAAGAAGGCGGAGCTATTATTAACAAGGTTTTCTCACTGCTCCTCAGGGATGGTTCAAGTCAGAGAATGGATTTCACGATGTTATAATGCATCATAAAAGCATTTATAAAGAGTATACACTTACATCTGAGGGAGCCTCCCTTCACCCTGTGCTTTTACACCGTGTTTAGAAAAAAAAATCCATACTATCGCAGCTCTACTCAGAAGATCGCAACGCCCTCACTGTTGACATCTTCTTCCGTTATAAAACAATACACTCACACATGTATAAATACACTTACTACCAATCACAACCCTTAAATTACATTTCAGGCACAGAGAAATCTCTTTAAGTTTACATACAAGTGACTTTCAATGAGATTAGATTCACCGGTCGGCTTAATTAGAGACTAAATAACGTGACGCTAATTTCAGGCCCTTTCTTTCATGTGGCATCAGGACTAAACGCAAATTAAAGATTCCACCTTCAGATAAATGGGAATCCTGACTGGAGGTGTGATCTCGCCTCGCACTATTTCACTCGCCGCACCTTTCCCACTCAATATGCTTTGATCTTCCAATATCAATCTGCACGGCAGGACCAGAGACTAAATCAGACACGCGGCACATTCTTCTTTTTAAAACTCCTTCCTGTTCAATCAGCACACATTCGGGGACTGTTCTGAAAATAGCTTATGATAGTAAGGGGAGTCGGCGCTCCACGGCTGCCCTGGTTTTAAATTGGAGAGGTGGAGATAAAGTTCAGTTGTAATTTTTACACCTTAACTTGCATTACGTTCCCCGTGGCTGAGGCGCCAACGCGGAGGAAAATGTTTAATTTTGGTTCTGGGGAAGTGGAAAATGTGGAAGTTTAATCTCACCGCAGGAAAAAAGTAAAACCCGTTTTGATTATTGAAGATGTGTGTGTGTATGTGTGTAAGTACACTGTGTAGTTTCCAGTGAGTGTGAGTGTGTGTGTGTGTGTGTGTGTAAAAGCAACTGAGATGTAGAGACTTGGCATCTCTCCTCTTTAATGAGTATCTCTGGAGATGGCAGGTGCGTGTTCAGCCATTCTTTTACAAGCTCAGCAACAAACAGGCCAGTCCTCCCTCCCCCACTGCAATTACCACCGTCCATTAGCAGGATCACATTATCAACAACACCAAACAAGCCATACTGTTAATAAAACCATTTTAAAAACTCTTCTATACCCCGGCCATCGGCTCATAACTCCTCCGCCTGTCACATCGACTTGGAAAAAGGAACAAAATATGACAGAACTTTATCCTCTTATATGCTTTAATCAAACTCTTTTCATTTTTGCCGTGTCAGCCTTTTGGAATGACCTGATGATTCTACACTCTGCCGGGTCTAATTTATAAAAAAAAGACAAACATTTACGTAATTATCTGTATTTAATAGTCCTCGCACCGCCTCTCCATGCGTCATTTTAATCATTATTGTTTTGGCTCTGCTGTTTCTGTTTTTTCCTCTTGATTTAATCTTTTGCTGTTGTCGTTTGCTTGGAAAGCCATTTGATGTGCTTTGAAAATGGCAGTAACGATAATGTTAACGATTATGATGATGATCCATGGTGGCTGCTGGTGTCTGCAGCGCTAGGAGTAATGACGCCATCAGAAAGTGGCGCGACGCGAGGCTCCCATCCACACGTCAAACTTCTCCTCACCGGGAAGTTGGTTAACAAAGTCGGCGTTCGGGGGCCCCCCGCCGCCCGTCGTAATACTGAGCCACTGCACCCGCCTCAAAAAAGCCCAGACACCAAGAGGTGAGCACTATTATTATGTTTACTCTTTAAAGCCGCCACGGCAGCAGGGGAAATCATTTAGTCTGCTCTTTCACATCTAATATCTCTCGCTCGCTCGCTCTCTTTCTCTGTGTCGGTTTTCTCTCTGGCGCTCAATGCTGCTCCTTGAGGCCCATTTAAGCCAAACGCCAAAGGACAAATTCAAACGGACACCGGCGGAGCCTTACATCCATGTGCCCCGTTTTTCATTTTGATCAGATGTTTTCGGAGACGTTAAGGCACATTTTTATTCAATACTTAAAAAAATAGGTACGTACATTTCTAACTTTTCGTCCGTCAGAGCCCACGACTGTTCTTTTTACGATACAGAACCAAGATAGCTGTGAAGAGTCATAGTATCAAGAAATAGTGACGGTAGAGGAAGATTTGATCATTCCCCCAGTCATCTAGGTCCTTGCTGTTGTCCAAAACTGTTTTTTTTTGTAAAAAAAGATTAAAAAAAGCTCCTCCTAGGGTGTAAATATTTATAATTTGATTAAAATATGGTATATATGAGAGAAACCTCCTTGGGTAGATTCAAATACACCAATTTGCCTTCATTTGGATTAACTGTTAGGAAGTTCACGCCACTTTTGGCGTCGTTCAAACTGCTGACTCACCGTCATCTAGTGGACGCACGGACGTTGATGTAGAGGATTCATGGACGTATGCGGCCGTTGATGGTTACACCGTTTGAAAAGGAAAAAAAACTATTTTAATACGTGAATGCGAGTGTAAATGAGCCAAAAGATAACAAACACCCTCTAAAGTTAGATTTTACGTGGGTTAGTGACCATTTGGTGGCACGCCTACTTCCTGTGCATCATGACGAGGCGTTTCTGTGCGTCTGTCTGCATGAATAAGTGGTTATCAGCCGGAGACAGCAGGAGAAGGTCACCTGTCATCATTAGTAGATCGATCTCTGATTAGGTTTGGGGTCTTGTTATGTTAACCAGGCAACGGAGTGAAAAATCCATCGGCGTCTTCTCTGAGGCAGGAAACGCATTAAAGCGGCGCGAAAGAAAGCCGGAGTGAAACCAGAGCAAGTTTTCCGTTTGACATGGATGTTGTGTGTAGGTTGATTAACCTGCTCGCCCAGCTGGATGTGCAGTGAAAACCGGTACCATTAGCCTCACGGGTGGTCACTTTGAAATGGAGGATCACACACAAACCCGCCTCCCCCTCCCTCCGCAGGGTTCCTGAGCGGGAGTGGGAGGGAGGGGGAGGTTAGTTCCTGCTCATCCCTTTGAATTCTTGAAGTCTTGTTCAGTGTTGCCTCCCATCGTAGCTCGCCTGAAGCAGCGGCGGCGAGCTTTATTTACTGCGGCTGACACGCCGGCGGCTGCAGGAAGCCTCTGTGAAGCAATTAGGGCTCTCTTGAGCTGCGTGATGCGTTCACTCTGAACATGGATTTCTTCACTTAGAAAAATTAAGGGGCAGTGGCGGGTAACGTTGCTGCTCTCCAATTTGGACGGCGAGCCAAAAACACACACACACACACACACACACACACACACACACACACACACACACACACTCACACCCTCACACACACACTCTCTGCTCTATGAGGTGTGAGCAGAGATTCTCTCTAATAGCTCGGCTGGACTCGGCACAGACTTAGCCTCAAGTTTTCCACTTATTCCACTGCTTATCATTATAATGAGGGATCCACGACTAAAAATCGCATCTGTGTTGCACATTATGATAATGCACAACAGAACTAAGAGACCGTGGCGCATTACGCCGATCCGCTCACGCTGCTCAGATACTGCATAAAACCTTGTTTAATCAATCCTAATTGTTGAGATTATGAGCAGCAGGACATGTTAATGCCTCGACAAACACCCAAACTGGAACATGCATTGTCCCCGAGGAGGATTTACATTTTCCTCTTGCTATTAGTACATTGCTGAGCTTCGAGTCGTCTCCAGAAGAAAACACGATAAAAGCTGGTGGATTGGAATTACCACTTCCTCATGAATAGTCATCTGGCTGCGCTCATTAGATACGCCATCCAGTTCAGATGGAGGTAAAAAAGTTAGGAGCTGCGGATTCTTGTCGTGATCATTAATAATTCAGCCATGTTTAGAGCACAAATCAGTCGCCGTATGAGCTAATTGACTGGCTTCTGACGGAAATAATGAATCCGCCTCTCTGCGGGGACAATGGCACGTTGACAATTATTCTCCTTCCATTTGCACAGCGGCTCAAGCTTCATCCTACAGCCACTTCCTGTCTGAACACTCCCAACCAAAAACAGATAAGAACAGCATATGACAGGCTAATTAATAATGAATGCTTGCCCGCTCCCGTGAAATTCTAGTCCCCCAGTAGGTTTCCTATTAGGGTTGATTGACCCTGGCTCACTCATTGCCAATCTGGCACAGCTCACCGCCACCCCTGCTCCTCCTTGGGTGCCGGTGCAGGTTAGCTGGTGTGTGGATAATTCCCAGCGGACATTAACAGTAAGAAGTAGGGCAGAGGACTCGGTGGAAACCTACCCCCCCCCCCCCCCCCCCCTCGCTCTCAATCACCTCATCAGCAAACTCTTAATATTTAATTAGACAAGCTTCACCTCGCGCTCTCCAGCTGAGATCACGGGGTGGAGATGGAGGTGCGGGGGACCGAGACGAGGAAGATGAAGAAATGGATAACCGGGGTTTGGTTTGATGACACAGGGGAGAAAAGAAGGAGAAGAAGTAGAGCGAAGGATTCTCTAAGGCACGCAAGTCAAGTCAATACTCGAAGAAAAGTTGCTCTATCTTTGTTGGTGGATGCGCCGATCAGGCATATCATTAAAAACCACCTGATTAATGTTTTTTTTGCCACCATGAGATCTCTATCAGGATCCGTATTATCTTATTCTGCAATTTTTGCTTCAGCTGCTCCTCCGTATCCCACTCACGGTTAAGCGTCCTCCAAACGAGATCACCAATCTTACCCTGGTTTCATCTTTCAGTGGTTATAATGTTATGGCTGATTGCTGCAAACTTAAAATCCCATTGTGTTGCAAACTTTCATGGAGTCATGTCATGGTCCTTTACACACTGATAAGTTAATGACAGATGACACAAAGATGCAATTATTGAGATAGGACCTAATGCAAATGCATTATCTAACAATTTTAGACGGACTTTTAATCACACAAAACAAACCTAACAACAGCCAAAGTGCGCATTTGATTGATTAATTTTTTGTTGTATATGCGTACAAACTCTCCATTATGTGGACGGAATGTTTGGAACTCGGAGCAATGATCCATCTTACCTCCTTCTTTCTAATAATAATTACATTTTTCTTCCCTTTTTAGGCTGCATAAACACATTTTTGAGTGCCGGTGTGTGTGTGTGCGTGTGTGTGTGTGTGTTGCGCATACTTATACTATTGTTTTGTAGAGTTTAAACTATAAATTGCAGATACCTCAGTGTCAGAGCAGAAGGTTTCTAATGTTTGAAGCATAATTAGATGTAATAACTTTCCTCTCTCTAGAATGCTTCTCACTGCATATTGCTCTTTTTTTTTTTGGGGGGGGGGGTTGTTTTTTGAGGAGATACTAAGTGCCAGGACTTTTCACATCACGCTTTATCTGACAGAGGAAACTACTTTAATGATACAAACCGACAAATTAGGCTGCCACTGAATGCGTGTGCCTCTGCACACACATTCCGTTTACATTTCACACACGACCAATTTATAAAGATCTTCCGTCGCGGTTCCATCCGGACCACCATCAGGATGCGGTCTGAACATCCCACCGACGTGGGACTGACACGTTCAGCCGAACTTACACGTATTTAATACCGAAATAAATCCGTCCTAATATTAGACCCTTGGCCGTTTCCTTTTCAACAGATCTTGTAGGAGTGAGATTTTGCAAAATGAAATGGTTAAGAATGAATAATTCATGTCGGAGCCTTTTATAGTGAACGGCTCTGGAGATTCATAATTCTGTTCACATTAGGCTTAGGGAGGGGGGGGAAAAAAAAGTTTTGAGAAATAGGATAGTAAGAACTTTAAATTATATTAATGGCACCAATTATAGAGCATGCAGTGGACTTATGCATCGTTTCACTTCTGTAGTGGAGCAGAAGTATGTAAGCAGAACCTTCCCGTAGGTCTGGTGTCTTATTCACCCATTTCATCGTCTTTTTTCTTTTTTTTCCATTTCCACAACACGCTTTATCTCACTTCATCACTGTCCGCATCCCAGACAAGATGGAACGCTCGGATCTGACACTCCACGGCGGGCCTTGTGTGAGGCGGTTAACATCTGTGCAAACATTTTATGGCAATCATATAAATGTTGGGTGCGTTAGAAAAGGACGGGAGACGCGGCGTTTTGCTCCGACTCATCAATCCAGAATCAATTCGCTCAACATTACGAGGCGACTGCGCCTGACCGTGCGTGCTGGTGATTGATGAGCAATTCTCCTCGTCTCCCACATCATGGTTTCCTCTCGTGTGTGGTAGTCTGCCAATAATCATTGGTTTCAGTTTATGGGGTGGAACCTGTGCGGAATGGTCTCGCCAATAAAGACGTTACCAATGCGCGCCATTAGTTCTGAGACCAAACGCGTGCAGGTGGTTCCGTTTTAACCAAACCTCTATTTCACACGTGACTAAAAGTGTTCGCATGCTTGTTACTGCTGTTTGTCTCCACTGGTTCTCCAGTACAGGTGGAACGGGGTCATTTGTCAGGAGCAGCTTTCATCTCTCTCTCTCTCTCTCTCTCTCTCTCTCTCCTTTTTGCATGGAGATATAGTTCAAAGAGTGTGTTTGCTTTGTTCTGCAGTTCTGAACACCGGACCATCATTTTCCTACTGGAGCAAAGACATTGGGTTGACATAAATAACGGCTTCTGTCTTCTAAATTGCGTCGGGATTCATCCTGCTGCTGCTTCGGTAGTGTAGCGCTACAGCAGTCAGAGAGGAGCCCGATTGGTTGAGTACGGAAACTGATCCTACGCTGTCTTCCACGGACAGCAAGGGTGTAAAAGCCCCGAGTCCCCTGCATCGTACAAGCACTCCCCCTGAAAGATATGTCTTAAAAGCTTCTTTCTTTTTTTTCTAAAGAAAATTCTCCTCCAAGAGAGTAAAATATGAATTATTAGTGTAAAATATGATAAATCTCCTCGAGTTGATTCCTGTGCCCCACATTTGGACTAGAGAAATAGATAAATACTTCATTCGTCCCCCTTTGGGAAATCGGACCAACGGTTAGGAAGTTATGTAAGTCATATAATATATGTCATATAATATATGTCATATTAATGCGTCATA
The DNA here is from genome assembly GCA_009660295.1 of Lophius piscatorius. Lineage (NCBI taxonomy): Eukaryota > Metazoa > Chordata > Actinopteri > Lophiiformes > Lophiidae > Lophius > Lophius piscatorius. The sequence continues at coordinate 209,812 of VRLP01000307.1, forward strand.
GTAATGTATGTCATATGAAAGCTTCCACTAGTGAGTAAAATATCAGCTAATACACGGAGGAAAATACCTAATCCTATAATAAACAGGATAAATCTGCACCAAATCTTGACTAAAGTCAATTGACGGTTAGGACGTTGTTTTTTGAAACAGTGTTTTTGGTATGAAAAAAAGTTCTTTCATTAAAAGGGAAGTAAGACAGAACTCCTTGAGCCGATTCAAATGCACTGAATTTCGACCCAATTGGAACAACAGTTAGGAGGTTATGTCTGAAAATGTTTTTCCGAAAAAAGTTCCCCCTAGTGGTTAAAATATGAACTATTACGGTATAAATATGACATAAAGAAGATACATCTCTATGAGTTTATGCATGTGCAGCAAATTTGGACTAAATCGGACCAACTTCTGAGAAATTATAGCCCACAAACTACTGTAAATAATCTCCCTTTTGTCGGAGAAATAGAACGGACCGCTCCTAAAATCATTCCAGTGCTTCCTCGCACAACGTCAATCCTGATATAAAATTGAAAATGATCAATGAGATAATTTTGCTGTTCTCGCCTTAGCATGAAGGATCTGCGAAGGACACGGTGGTGATGACGATTCCATAATATCGCCAAACCTTTATGTATAATAAAGACATAGAGAGAGAGAGAGAGAGAGAGAGAGAGAGAGAGAGAGAGATTCTGCCTCTTTGCTCCTGTGATTCCCAGTGAAATTGAATCTCATGTCCCCAGAAATCTCTCAGTCCCATTTCTTCCCTCCTCTATTAGATACCTTTCCAGAGGATGAGCGATCCACGAGCGCCGCAGCTGAACGCTTTACAAGCACCGGCGACTCCCAGCACTCAGGGACTCTGGAGGTCGCTCCGCAGAGACGGCGGGAGATACGGAACAGGAAGGGCGTGGGACAGGAGACGACAGAGGTTTGACTGAGGGAGAAGACAATTGAACAAAGCCGGTGATGGAGAGAGGGAGTGAGAAAGAATCCAGACAAGTGAGTGTGGTGGGAAAGAGAGCGGAGGAGTGATTCAGGTGGCAGATAGAGACGTCACAGGAGAAGGAAGTAGCAGGCAAACGGGAATAACAAAGACGTCAAGATAGAATATTAAGAAGGAAGCGGGGGGGGTTAAAGGATGAGATTCAAGAAAATTCAGGATTCCCACAGGGACAGATGAAGATCACATGGAGAGTGGGGGCTCAGAGAGGAAGATTCAGAAGGGGTCCGGCTCCTCCACTCAGTAACAGAGAGGTACGCTATCAACGCCGGTGGAGGCAGTTCCTGCCTGCGGTTCTCCACCTGTTTCCCGGGGGATAGGTGTCACTCGTGAGGAGGAGGAGAGAAGCCTCTTTAATGACTGGAGCTCTTTATCTGAGCCTGAGCAGCCAGTTATTACCTACTGAGTAGACACTATGGAGAGGGCTCTACTGGCACCGCTGTGATCCCCCAGACAGGGTGGGGGGATGGAGAGAGAGAGAGAGAGAGAGAGAGAGAGAGAGAGAGAGAGGGAGAGAGGGTAAGGGTGAGGCTGAGGAGAATTAGTGCGGAAGGCTACAGGAGAACCACACAAAATAATAACACCCTCTGGGAAGGCCTCAGACTCTCACGCCGTTTCTATTAAATGTTTTAAAGGTATTCTATCCAGCAAACTCCCTGGAAAACTTTTCTTCCTTCCATCCAGTGGAAAAAAAACAAGATCTTAAGAAACGGGCGAGGAGGCGCCGAATGAAGAGGACATTTCACTTCATGAACGAGCAGCAAAGATATGGCGGCTACCTTTCGGTTGTTTTGTGTTTCAGATTTAATTGACATTTATTTCATAAAAGTAGATAATTTATGTCGGGGGCATTTACTCATAAAGCCTGTGGGGGTCAAACATCTCCCACAGCCAAAAGGTGCTGGGTTTGAAACTAGGGCTTCAACTATTTTGATAGTGGATTAATCCAACGTTTATTGAAATAATGAATCGATTATTCGAATCTGGGATTTTTTTTTTGTTCACCTGTTTAAGTAAAAATAAAAAAAACGGCTTTTCTTTAGCTTTCAGTTTTTGAATCTAGCTTTATGGTTCTTTTAAGCTTACGCCAACCAATAATAAAGACAAAAAGATGAATACTTCTCTCCAAAATATGTGTTTTAAGCGACCTCAGAGGCGGCGTCCGATGACGTCACTGACTAATCAACCATTCTTTGCAGCCCTACTGTCAACGCGTTAGTTATCATTATAACCGTCAGAGCAGAAGTCTGGAGTCAAGGGTGTGTGTGTGTGCGTGTGTGTGTGTGTGTGTGTGTGTGTGTGTGTGTGTGTGTGTGTGTGTGTGTTTCCACCAACCTTAGAACGCATGTCGTTCTGACAAGGCCTAAATAAATTGGTGTAACTGAAAAAAGTCAACAGACACTGGAGTTTGTTTTTTGCTCTCTTTTTGGATATTATGATTATATGTTTTAGGTAGATGCCCAACATACTTATATACTGGGAAGACGCCTCCACGCCATGATCTCACACGTATGTAATCCATCTGGGAACCCGTCCCGATCTTTCTAATTCACTTCTTTGTGAATCCCAGACGTAAATCCAGACGCCTGAAAACCCGCCTCAGAAGGCGACCTGATCTTATGTGACTAGATGTTGTGAGTCTGGTTCCTCCCTGAAGGGACGGGCTGTTTGATTTCAACCTGTTGGAGGGGAGCGTTCGGGGACTTGTCCCCACATCTGAGGAGGGCTTAAAGAGAAGGAACGAGCGCCGCACATTCTAAAACTAGAGAGGAAGTATTCTCCTTCAGAGACTTCCCCCTTTCACAACGGCAACCCTCCGTTTCAAAATTATGAAATATCATCTGGTGAACTGATAAGCCGTTCTTCAAAAGATGCTTGGAGGTAAAAGAAAAACGCGTCGACGGCGCGTATCACATAAGAGCTAATGTAAATTCCTTGTTATCGGTGATAATTTTAAATTGGAGCGGTTAGCGGGAACCCGACATGTGGCGTGTGCGAATCCCACATCTGAAAATGTTGTGTAGCCCAGGTTTTAGAAAAAAGGAAGACGGAATTTTGTTTTCCCCTGCTGACTCCAGGGAACAATTATAGATCATTATTCTCCCTGACAGATGCTGTTTGTACTGAGGGGAGCTTCTCCAGAGCATTGCAAGACGAGAGAAGGAGCGCAAGATGGAGGGAAACACAAATAAAAACTGACTGACTGTAAAACCATTGGTGGAAGTACACAACACGGACCTCTCTTTATCTAACGAGCATCCCAGACCGAGGAAGACGACCACTCCCCGTCTCACATTCTTCTGCAGGGAGGTGGGCCGCTGAGGACAGGGAGTTGTTGAAAGCTATCTAAAAATAATGCACAGTCAGCAAATCCCCCAGAGCCTCCATATCACCAACAGACCTTGGAAAGCACATGAAAGCCAAGCGGGGGAGGGAACTGGCTGAAGGTCACCGGGAGGGAATGTCAATTATATGGGAAAAAGATGACTATGAATGAACACGATGAGAGCGCGATCCTCTTTAGCATCCCTGCTATGTGCAGTTACTGACAGAATAAAAAGGCGCTACCCATATGACCCAGATGCACGGAAACAAAGCTGAGGGAAAAGATCAATCCGCAAAGAAACTCAACACATCCCAGAACCAGCTGTCACTCTAATTGCTTCCCTCTGCTCTCATCTTTAGCATCAATTCCATGCTAATTCTTCGGCAGGTTGTACTGGTTATGGGCCGGCGAAGGAATCCACCTCCTCTAATGAGCAGCGGATCTCCATAGAGACCGCATTCATTCTCATCCCACAGTGGCTACAATCCCTTTCTGTGTGTAGAGTTAAGTTGTGTACGTAGTATTTGTGCCGTTATCAGGTTTCTTAACGGAAGCAGGCGCTGTTTACTTTTCAGAGGGCTTCCACATGAATTATAGATGGCCGCCAGCTCATCTGCGCTTGGAATTAGCCCAGAATAATCCGTCTGGGCCTACCTTTGTGTCTGAGGTGCTCGCTCTCTCTCGCTCTCTCTCTCTCCAGAGTGGAGGGGCTAAGCTCAGCTGAGGAGGCCGGGCCCTGTGAGAAAAATGGGACGGGGACCATGGGGCTTTCGTGGCCTCTCCGGAGCCGCAAGACACCCACGGAAAATGTTACATGAATTATTAAGCACATTATTTAATATATCTTGGATTTGAGCGTGCACAGTAGGGCTAATGATTTTTGCACAGGAAGACACTATTATAATGTAATTTAATGGATAAATCTTCTCTCCCATCCCGACATCTACATCATTTTTTTTTTTTTTACTGCAAGATTCCTCTGTTTATTTCCTCTCTTCCTTCTGTTGGTCTGTTCTTTCACTGCGTTTCTACACTTCTAGCAACCGGGACCAGGAATAAGAAACTTATTTACTGTTTTCTTCATTCATGATAAAAGTATTCCCAAACCGTCCAATTCTGCACGATTACATGATGAGAAAAGTCGTGATTAAAAGACTCGGACTCACAGATTGGACTGTTGGCTACTCTATTATGATACTATGACTAATTACCAAAGACCGTCTTCACCTGTGGAATGGTCCAATCAGGTGTTCCTAATCAAACCATAACAGTTGATTAGGGACAAATGAAAGTTCCATCACAGAGACTATCCTCTTGCACACTCAGACCACCACTCAGGCCACTTTATCATTTTGACCTTTCACACATGTTCCCGTAATGACCCGCTTCACAGTCCGGGGCCTATATTGATCAGCGGTGTTCATCAGCCGGCCATATCTGCCCAATAGTGATGACACACCTTCATCATTAGCTTATCATCATCCTGCTAGATGAATCTTTCCGTCCCTCTAGTTCTTTCACACTGCCGGCTCTCGCGCCATACACCGCCTGCTCTCCACCCAGTCCTCGCACAGCCGTTAGATCTAGCAGTCACAGCAGAGTCATAAGCCGCCGTCGCCGCCCAAGGCACAGATTCCAAGGGAGTATGCTATGCTGCTTCTCAGGGCCGATACGCCTCAATCACAATCTCTGGACTAATTACCACCTCTTTATTATTATTATTATTATTATTATTATCATTATTATTATCATTTGTAATAAACATCTTTATTTCATTCTCCCTGTCCTGACTGAACTGTAGCTGTGGGCCTGGTGCATTTGTACTGTTTCCAATTAAAAGAATGTCAAAAAAGGATCAGGAAAAGATGGGATTCAGTTTTAATTGGTGTTCTGACACTTCATTCGTGCGTTTGCTCATCTCTCCCTCTATCCTCCTCTCTAATAGTACTTAGACATTATCAGAGGAGGTGGACGGCACCAATGTAAGCGTTGTGCTGGCATGTAAAGCATATTCTGAACAGCACACATGGTGGAGATGTGAACGGTAAGAGAGTGAGACAGCTATCTGGGAAAAGTCTGGAGAAGAGTTGAATAAAAGTTCAGAATTTTTCCCAATTTCTCTCAAGTGAGTAATGCCAATTTGTCAAGACCCCAATTCATTTTCTTGGCCCTTCCGTGGTGTCAGGAAACGAAAAGGCTTTGCGTCTGAAGTTTGGTAATAAAGCCCTGGATGAAGTCCATGCCTCAGACAGAAACGAACAAGCCGTAGCAAAGAGTAGAGAGAAGTTTCCTCCACAGACTGTCAGCGGCTCGGCTTTCCTTTCCGTTTGTGTTTTCATAACCATTTAACTTTGTCTTCAATTTTTGGCTTTGCTTTACCCATCTGCCACCACTGCGGTGACACGCCTCTGAGGAGATGATGAGGTCTGCGAGCATCGCGCTGTAGATGAGAACAGTTCTACCCCAATTAGTGTGACCCTGGAATCAGGATGTGTGTTTATCTCACCGTGGGCATCTGCATGAATATTCACATTTCCTCGCTCACTTCCCTTAAAGTTATTGTTACCAGCAATTGGAAAAGAAGAAAAACGAGAGTGGGGAAAAGTATCAACACGAATGATTATCACTAATAATGCGGTTAAAAAGCGAATGACGAGTCGGAAAGAGCCGTCCGACATTTCGCTCAGCTGTAAAACGACATGCTGAGATTCTGAACCTGCTTTGTCTCCGGTATTCCAGGTTCTGCCGTACCGAGAAGAGAGTGACATATTCTGTATTCCACTCCTCCTCCTCCTCCTCTTGTCCCTTCCTGTCAGTATCCCTCTGTTTCACCCTGCTGAGCTAATCCAAGCTGGCCAAATCACTCCGTCTAGCAGGCCTTCGTAGGAATCGTCCCGCTGAGCGCAATATGCCACCCGCCTCTCTGGCAGCGCCAGTCCTGGAGGGGCTCCGAACCCAACTGCTGCGTCTTGTCACTAAACGGACAGAGATGTATGAATCGCCTAAGTGACCCGGAGCAGGTAGCCCTGCGACAATAACGTGTTGTCGAGGTCACGACGAAGATTCATTCGCTCGGTGGGAATACCGCACAAACAAGCGGCTCTACGCTTCAAACCACGATCTAATATTCCAGATTCCTACCATACGCCATGAGATCCAAGCCAAAGTTCTAAGTTACAGTCTGAATCTTCACAGTCATTGACACCTAGCCGGCGTAGATGGTCTGAGAACTCCCATCCTCCGGTGAAGTGTTGCACCCCGCTGAGCAGACCAGAGGATATCAAGCTATGATTATCCGTCAAGGGAACAAGCAGCGCTCATATTTAATTGCCTGTTGAGGCTTAAGAACAGGATTTTATACTTGTCTCCGCTTTCATCTGCTCTCTGTCTTTCCCTGAGAAAATGTTTCAACGCCCAGAAAGCCTTAATGAGTCAAAGATGTGGGTCTGCTGAGGTCCTCTTTGTAGAGTTTTGTATTCCTCTTCATCTACGGCTAAAAGTCAACCGGAAGTGTCTTTCGTATTGTTGAACTTTTCTTTTTTTTTTCCCCCCACCAATGAGACTTTAGTCAGGCGTGTCGAGGCATCCGTCACGGACCTACAGCGACAAGCATTGAAAATTCCATATATGCCAGACCTTAAGGGAGTAAATGTGGAAAATATCACCCCGATGAAGACCGCTCTTCACCGCGGAAGTAGGAAATAAAGAAATAAAGTCTTCATCGCAGGGATTCAGGGTAGCAAATAAACCATGCGTGCACACGCACACACATTCAATCTGTAGTCCTTCATTGGAAGCCAAAGAGAGACTCTTACTACTGCAGCAGCAAATGGAATGTTGTGTTCATGTTAGTAGGCTAGATATGAAACACATTTCAGTCATTATCATTACTTTTATAAATATATATACTGTATATGTATATATTTTTTAATTCTGAAACACATTTCAGTTATAATAAGCATTACTTTTACATATTTTACTTGCCTAATTGTCGTGTCACCACTTCTGTCCATAGTTCCAGTCCTTTTTCTAAATGTCCCTCCAAAGATTTTATCTCCCTGCAAATGTGCCTTCCAGCCTCTTATCTCTACGAATAAGCTGATGGATTGTCTTGCGGGAAAAGTCCCTCGTTCAGCAGTCGGCCGCACTGTGTTACGCTGTAGGTAAGGTTGAAGACAGGCGTTGGCAACACAATTAGAATTAAAAGCCTCTGAGTTTTCTCCCCTGAAGCTGTTGCGAGTCTTCCTCTTTTTTATTTTTTTTTGGGGGAGATTTTCTGCAAATTTGTGAAACCGAAAAGTCTCTGTGTTTTTTTTTACAGAGCTGCAGGTGAAGCAGATGGTTTCTGTCATCAGAGCCGCCTCTCAAAGTATGTCAGGCATTTGTTTTTGGAGTTCAGCGGTGAGTGCCTGCTTGGAGTCGGTGGTGATCAGGAAGAAGCAATCCTTCCCATGATGACACATTTATAAGCGCCGGTACCGACAGCAGGTGAGTATCAGGAGATTTAAAGGTCCGGTAAAATAAGCTTTCTCCCTCTCCTTCTCTACCTGAATGTTTCCTGACCCGGAGCGCCACCGCAGAGGAAATGTGAGCAGGGAAGGAGCGCTGGCTGTTCAATTGAGGTTTTCAGTACACCCCGCCGAAATCACCTCCACTTGCCAACGGACAGCTGCTGGTTCTGGAGCGATTTGCTCCCCGGGAGGAGGAGATGGAGCGCTCTCGGCCCACCATTTCGGGGAAGGGGTTAGATCCGGGTGTGGATGAGGCGCTCTGAAGCTCACAGCCAACGCCGCCAGCCTCTTTCCCTGTACTGCTGCTGGTTTGGAGGCTGTCGGCTGAGTTGAATCCTCAGGGTTGCAGGAGGATTTTAATTTCAATTCTAGAGTCTTCGCGTTTGCTTTGACGGCGAGGCTCGGAGCTCTGTTACTTTTTCCTGTACTTAAAAAAAGGCATAATCCTCCGTTTGTCAAAGACAGTAACAACTAGACGTCTGTAGCAACATGGCGCCTTCCATACGGACCCGCTCCACTCCACGGAGATAAAAGGGCTTTAACTGCACGGACTTGAAAGGGATTTTTTTTTTTACTTTTAGTTGATAATACACAGAAAAACAACATAGTAATAAATATAATATTCCAATTTATTCAAACAGATACACCTAAATGCCCCCTAAACTCTACAGACTGGACCTTGAAGGTGTTGATACTGGTACTTTAGGTGGTTGTTAGGTCGGATCGTGACGCAAGTCTGTTTTTCTCACAGTATGAAAAAATATACAGAAAAAACGATCTTTGCTGCATTTTATAGCGGCAACTATGTACAAACGTCAACTTTTGGAAAACCTATATTTGTGCTGCTCACCAACACGGCATCATTAAAATGTTTTATAACATCTAGATAATAGTAGACAGTTGGGGAAAAATGTTTAAATCAAAGTGGAACAAACAACACCTGCATCACCAAATGATAGATAAATACCCGATAAACAAAGCTCTTCAGATTCTGCTGCAAATCGCAGATGTCGTAAAATAATCACCATCACTTCACATTTTAACAGGGTTTCATCACAAAGATATGAAGCACCCTGACATGTGGAAGCATTTTATTCTATTTGGTTATTCGCCGTTTTCATACCAACATGTTTTAGTGTCTACATGTCGAAGCTATCAAAGAAAAAAAGAAAAAAGAAAAAGATCCTCTGATAGAATTTAAAAGGACGCCGTATTACAAATAATAAATTAATCCGATCTTGTCTTACAGTAAACCACGTTAACGACGTGAAGGTCGTGGCAATTATCTCTTTCGTCGAGGCGAGGAAAACAGATCCCACCCGTTTTTTAAATCCCGGTGTTTAAAACAAATGAAGTGATAAATGAATAATGACAAATGTATGCAGCTGCTCTGATCCTCTAAAGCAGGGAAGAAGGGAAACGCTTGGAATTCAAATCCAACGGTCTGGAGAAGAGAACGCCAGAATTCACAAGGAGCTCAGACGCAAACCGTCTGTTTTTGTCAAACTGAGCCGCAGTATTGTAAGAAGTTACACATCAGGACTACACACTATTCTCCACCCACAGGAAGACAAGGTGATGCGGGTGCCACCGCCCCTTTAACCCTTGTGCCTCACAGGAGACATTTATATTATATGGCGGCTGTGATAATATTATTACCATCAATATAAAACTATTTGACCTTTATTAAATGACTTGGTGCGATAATTTGGTTTTATAAGTCGTCACAAGCTTTAATATGCCCCCTAAAATCTCCAACTTATCATGGTCTATGCCCCCTTATCGGTGGTCATCCAAGAGTGGAGTCCATCAAGGCTCCATCCTTGGCCCCTTACTCTTTAACATAAACATGGGGGTCGGACTATAAACAGGGTCGGTCACAGTTTTCAATAAGAAATAGTGACTCAACCCTTGAGCTGGACATCAAAGGATTAAAAATAAAAAATGTGCCCATTCATTACTTAAATTTCAAATTCTGGTAGCAAAGAAAAAGGGAAAACGTTAATTTAATTATTGTTAGGCTTGGATTGCGGCATCTTGCTTGTTACTTTTTTCTTGCTGATGAAGCCATTTGTTGAGACCTCGAAAATCTGACATTAATTAATCGGATTATTTAATGAATATTCGTTTTCTTTTCTTTCTTTATTATTGATTTCGTTCCCCTTTCTTTGATAGAATGTATTTCTTAGATGTCAACATGAAAAGCAAGGCGCTCTAAGATACTCACCAGTTCGGAAATAATTCAAGTGGTGCAATTGAAATGATAAAAACCACAAAATTTTTGATCGATTTTTTTCTTTTTATATGTGATTGTGCCATTTTCCATTGTTTGGATTTATGGGGAAATACAGTCTGTCATAAAGCGCAAAATAAAATCACTTATTCACTAGTATCAAGTCAGAATGATGTAAAAATATAGAAAAAAAAATAATAATAAACTCATTAATTAATTAAAGAAAACAAAAAAAGCTGCTAACAGGGTTAAAATAATGCTGATACTTGCCCTTTCTGGGCACATTTTATGTCCTCTTATAATACCGAACAAAATGTGAAATAGCATCGAAATCGATGCTATTGCTAATCGTTGACATATCCCACCCACCGTGTGTTAATTACGAAAGAAAAATCCACATTTTAGTATTTTTTTTAATTCTAAAAATCAGGCATTTATGAACACAAGGTTACATTTACAGGCGTAAACTCCCCAAAGTTGTATCCCCAAAATGAAGGAAATTGGATTTGAGTTCTAATGGGTTGAACTATTCTACTCACAATGTCATGTAAAATGTTTCGCTACTCAGAACAGTGGTGGGAACATCAACCCAGGCGTGTTTCAGCACCACTGAATTGTTCTCGCACCACGTCTGATGTTGCTGCTACTCCCACCGCTGACAATGACGACCGCTGCACTTCCTCACAATAGATAGCCCCACAAAAAATCTCCCTAAAAGCAAATGGAACTTCCCATTATGAGGATGACATACCGATATAAAACACAGTAAGTTTTATCGCCGGAGTGTAAATAGGAAGTGTTTCATGAAAAAATATTCATTTATGTCCTACGGTTTGGCCCGATTTTGTCGCTTAAACAGTGTCCGTGTCGCTGCTTTGTGAACCGCGGTAAAGATTTTGTCGCCATAATTCAGTTAACGGTAAGCTGAACATGTAGAAGAGGCAGAGCGGCTAAATTGGATGAGATTTTACAACGCTTGTAAAACACTTTAGAGCTTTTCCAATGGTAGCCTTCAGATAATGACTGCAACTTCCACCCGCTTCATCCACTAAACTCTTCCGAAGGATCAAGGGAACACTACAAGGTTGTAATTGCATTACTCTTTTCTTTTTTATTGTTCCAGCTCAAAGACATCATTATTTACACTCCTGACAGGGAGGGTGCTCCGGCTGATCGACCAAAGATAGTTATTGGCCTATTTTCCTTCTAAGTAGTCTCATCGCTGATATTTATTGAGGCAGATCAGACGAAACCGATCATATAAAGACACCAGACAGCGTTACTGAATATTTCAAAATGTTCTGCAGGGCTTGGGAAACGTTCCACTTCCCCCTTGGCTGGGGACAACAGGAAAAAAAAAAGAGGGGCCAACCAGAACTGGAACAAAGCGGAACGCTTCTCCTCATGCTGTTCGTGCTCTCACCATCAATGGCTGCCTACTCAGTGGGAGGTCTTTCAAAAAAGATGAAGGTTTAAACCTTTTTTTTTTCCAGAGGTACTGGTTCGTCCATCGCCTCAGCCACAAACGGCGAGCGCTGGTTAAATTAGGGGGGAATGTCAGAAGCAAGAAAACTAGATTTTGGATTTGGCTACAAGAGTTAGCTGCTAATGGAACTAATACCGGAGCTAAACCCGCAGCAGAGTCTAAGTCAAAGTCAAAGTACTGATCCGCATCAAATGAGCAGAAGAGGGGGGGAAGGTTAGAACCAATATATTAATAAGTTCATCCTTTTCTACAAAAGCGGTGCTGTAGTTGTACTAAGACCTCACTGCTAAGACGACTGAGACTGAGGAGAAGAATTATTCCCATATTTTTCATATAAAAGAGAGAAAAACACATGGGGTCATTTCTTTTTTCCACATTGTAGCCGTGATTTAATCATAGATGTATCCCGGTGTTTCATGATTGAAATTAGAATGAATCTGAAGAAATGTCTGAAGAAGAGTGTTTTTCATCACAACAGCTCCTCCTAGTGAGTAAAAGGATCTATAAGTAGAAAATATGACCAAATTCAGAATTAATCAGACCAACGGTTGAGAAATTGCGGCTCGAAAACTTTTGGACACAAAGCTCCCTCTAGTGTCAGAAATACATAACCGAACATTCCCAAAATCATTCCAGTTCTTCCTCACACTACGGCCAATGTGGGAATAAAGTTTGATATTTATGAATCGCACAGTTTTTGAGTTATCGCGTTAACATGAAGGATCAACAGCGGCATGACGATTTCACAACATCCCAAACTTGTCGGGGAAATGACGCGATTCAACTTCTAATGGCATTAGAATCGGAGATCAATCATTGAAGCTTGAAACGTTCCAAGCGGTTTAGAAGAGGGTCGGCTTCTCTGTCAGCCGTGTGGAGTGGTTTACGATCCGTGGAGGGAGGTAAATCTCTCTCGCGCACTTTATGTTTCTCCAACTTCCTGCACAGAGCAGGAATCAATTGCCAGATTGCTTTTTCTAAATTTGGATTGTTTTCCCCTTCCAATCACTTTTGGCGGCGTGCGTCCTAGATGCGACGTTGGAGTGATAAATCAACCCCATAGTAAAGGGAGTGAGAGTGTGCACGTGAGAGAGTGTGCACGTATGTTCCTGCGTTGTGGGAACGTGTGTGGGCATAAATGTTTGTGGATCCGAGGAAGAGGCACCGCGGTTGGGCGTCACCACATATCTGCGTGCCCGTCTTCTGGTAGCGGGTGTCTGCATGTTTCATCTAATCATTAAACGCCGACAGGCTTCACAGAGTAGCGCCACTGATCCCCGGCAGAGGAAAACGGGACCTGACTTCATTAGCCCCGTTAGTGCTAAGCTGCTTTAGCCGCGCTCACGCCTGGCTTAACCTGCACCGATAAACGCTGTGAGAAAGACTGATGGGTGCGGGGAGGGAAGGGTGAAACAAACGTAAAGCGGGGGGGCAAAAAGCATTTAGAAGAAAGATACAGAGGTGCCTAAAGTCAGGTGATGGAGGATGAGGAGGAAGGGATGGGAGGGGAACGGGAAGAGCGTGTGAAACTGGAGTTTTCAGAGGCGAGGGAGAGGATGGGGCTCCAAAGTGGCGTTTGAACTTGGAGGGATTTACAAATGCAAAAAGTAGCGATGGAATCAATTAAATTCCGCTGCAAGTAATCAATGACCTCCCTGGCAGCGTGAAGAAGAATCGGCACTGACCTCCGTAACGTCAACGCTTGTGTACAAGCAAACTCACGCTTCCACATGTCTTTGTTTTCATCCTGCAGCACATTCCCTCTCTCTCTCTCTCCCCCTCTCTCTCTTTCTCTCCTACCAGGACCCCCCTCCCTCTCCACACTCAATCTTTCTCTCCTGCCAGCGGAGGTTTTTGGCTGGCTTAAGTCCGCCCCCGGGCCCCCGAGGGACAGCCCATGACGGATGGCACTGTGTGCGACTCCGATTCGATTCAGCCCATTTGATAAATTTATTGCTGGCATTTTGAAAATGAAATTAGAGGGACGTCTCTTAGAGACTGTTTTTCCAGCACAGGTACCATAAATATAGTTCATTTGGCAGCGCAGAGGGAGGAGGAATGTAAGAGGGTGGAGTGGCGTTGGATAAAGAATGTCACGGCAAAGGAGGGGTAGGTTGTGGGGATGTTCCACAGAAGGAGAGAACTAAAGAATAAGGTCAGACTATAATGAGCTACTGTATTAATCAGAGTCCCCGGTAAAGGTTATCAGTACTACCTGGAACCTAAATATGATGTTATGGCCTTTATTCTCACACTCAAACTGTAGCTTTGCTCCCGATGAGTAATTCCTATTTTTATATCCCTGAAAAAACAGGGATATTATGGAATAATCGTCATCATTGTCGCCGCCGCCGCCGTGTTCGCCCAAGATCCTTCGTGTCAGCGAAGATAATTCAAAAACTCTTTCAGGGATCATTTTCAAATTTTATACGCCCATAGACATCAGTGTGAGGAAGAACTGGATTGATTTTGGGAGAGTACGGTTGTATATTTCTAATACCATATTTCTAACACCATTTTCAAACTTGACACCTCCATAGACCTTAGTGCGAGGAAGAACTGGATTGATTTTGGCGATGGTCTGTTGTATATTCCCAGCACTGGGGGGAGCTTTGATTCCAAAGGCATTAAGGCAATAATTTCTCAGCTGTTGGTCGTATTAAGTCCAAACCTGGTGCATATGGTGCACATATATATATATATATATATATATATGTGTGTTTTTTTTCTTTCCGAAAGGCAACCACAGCACCTAAAATGTAAAAGTTTATATTTTCAGAACTCTCAAAGAAAGAGTAGGGGGACGACAGCAGAGGTCTAGTTCATGTTGAGTATCGCCATCATCTAGACTGACAGGAGGTCGTGTCGTCGGGTCGGGCTTTACACACACATAAAAAACAAAACTTTTACTACAGTCGTTTCAGAGATGTGTATACTATCTTTGCCTCAAGGCCCTTTTGTCTCTTTGGCATCAAGGACACCGTCAAAGTTGCGTTGCTGAGTATAAGTCACATTGTCTGAATACATTTTTTTTCCCCCCCTGAAAACGTATCAGGGGCCGAGCGGCGGTGGCGATGTTGTTGTTGATGCTTGAATTGGACATATTGTGTTCGGGAAAAATAAGAAAGACATACAAAGACCGAGCCAAAGCGAGAATCATTCACCCTGGTGTTATTTATCTCCCTCTCTTTCAGAAAAGAGTGGGACTTTACGGGGATGATGTACGCCACGCCAGCTCCTGCCCCCCTTCAACATTCATCAGGGAGTGAGGCCAGGCGACCCACATCACTTACCTTTATTGGACCGTCTGACAGCATAGCCATCGCATACATACATAGGTCCCACAAAGGTGTGTGTGTGTGTGTGTGTCCATGTGAGCTGGGTTCACATGGACATCCTGATTCTGAATAGATCCGAACATTCCCCTAATCAGAATGATGAATGTAAAAAACGGTTTCAGGAGGAGATTTCATTCCTTTGTAGTCGAAGAGGTTTCGGAAAATACGTTCGGAAAGGCAACCGCCGCAGGTGAGCTGTGTTTCGGAATGATCCCTGTCCACGACGTGGTTCTGGATTTTCAGGATGAAGCTTGTAACAAGGGGGTTCGAGCGGCTTTTAACATGTTGCCGGATGATGTTTATGTTAACGTAACATTTTTGGCGAGTTTACCACCCGACAAAACCTTCCTTATAACTTAATGTTTGCTAAGATGGTAATGATGTAACGTTAGTCAGAGTAAAACCACCGACTATATACCGACAAGGCCTTTTCCCCTCTCCCTCCCTTGTGTCTCCAGTACAGGAAGTAAACATGAATTATTATCAGCTATCTGTTTGTAGCATATATATATATATATATATATATATATAATCAGCATAAAAGCAATACAATAACAGAAATAAACTGTCCTGATCCCACGATAGATGCCCAAGCTCTGATAAAACTCATCTATTGGTCGCTTTTGCCCTCGTCAGACAGCAGTTGACAGCTGTTCCGATTGACGAGTCGCCACATGTAAACACCATTCCATCAGGAATATTCATTTTGGAATGATTTCATTCAGAGAGGGGAGAAGCGTCCACGTAAACCCAGCTAGAGGAGTTCTCTATCAGCGCCGCGTCCTCTGAATCTACAAGCAGCGCCGACGCTTCTGAAGCTTTGTGAAGTGAAAGATGTAGCGGCGCTCCCGCTGTTAAGGTTCTTCATATATACATGTTGTGAATATCATATCAGACTCAGACTCAGATGACAATGAAAATATTTTCACCTGCGTTGTGTTCCGCAGCGGGTCCAACTTGCACGAAACAACGCCTAAGTTCTTACGAGCGAGTTTCAACAAAGTCAGCGGGGAGCTCGCCCGGCTGATTGTCTGCGCCTGTTTTGCAATCACATCGTGCAACACGCCCTCTATCGCCACACAAGGAGGAGGGGAGGGCTGGGAGCGCTCGGCGCATACACCTGCAGGCTGCCACTCAGAACCAGACACCCGGAGCTGTTTAGACAGTTTGACCAGGTGGACCCATAATGGTGCAAAATCAAAACAGCCCAAGGGTTTCAACCCCCCCTCCCACATCTCCCGCCTCACCCTAAACATCCAGCATGCAAAGCAGTCACATGCAGCTCCTCGGCGTGATCGCACACATGAAAGAGAAACGTGATTAGTCTTAACAGGAAACTCGCGGAAAGCGGCGCACAGACGCAGACCGGTGGGCTGTCTGTCATCGCAGGATAATTCAGTCTAGTCAGCAGGTGTGAGTGACTGACTTTGTAATCAAACAGATTGTTCTGTAACGGGAACACCGGAGGAACTCCGTCTCAAATCAACGGCAACGGCGCCGCGATGTTGCTTTTCATCTGGTTATAAGCCACCCCCACGCCAAAAAAAAAAAAAAGCTGAGATTGCAGGGGGACCCGCAGGTGACTGCTGGGGCGCTGTCTTACCTTCTTGTGATGACAGGGTAGTATCTGTAGATAAAAGGAGAGGAGACACACAGAAGAATGTGTTAGGAGGCGACACGTTGCTGTGCCTGGCACATAAAAAGCAGGAGATGGCAACCGGGGCATTGATTTGCTGGGAGGCGAAGGAGCCACCCGAGAGGATAAACAGATAGAAGGGAGGGGGGGTGGGTCGGTCTCTCTCTCATCTTAGACTGACTCAACTCAAACTGATGCACACTTATGCAAACACACACAGGGACACAGTGTGGGTTTGCTGACTAACACACAAACACACACTGCCGCTTTTTTTTTCTCTTCTTTTTTCTTCCATTCCGCAAAGACGGATCAGGTGAAGAAGAGAAGCGTCAGAGCAGGGAAAAAAAAAAAAAAACATCAAGTAGAATGATGAGAGTCTCCAGACCCCGGGAAAAAAAACCTCTTGATCTCTCCAACACAATTTACCCTGAGTGAGCGTTCTAATAAGTAAAAATAATGCCTTTGAGGTACAAGCGAGACGGGGAGAATCAGATTCTTTCAGTAAGCTTTTAAAGTTTTTTTGCTCGGCGCCCCCTGGAGACCCCCGTGGCTCCACAAGGCGCGGATCAAAACACGGGACGCTCGGAGGGAATGATGCACAACGGCAGGTTTTTTATTTTATTTTTTTTAGACAACACCAAACACTTGGAGACACAAAGTAAAAAGTAAGGAGGGAGGTGTGTGGAAGAGAAAAAGACAGAAAATGTAGTTGGTTGTTCTCATAAAATATTCACCAGGCCGGCGTTCGGATGCTCCCGAGGTTTTTTATTTTCATTCCATGGAGTTGTCAAACTTGCAGATACACCCTGTTTCATAACTTTGTTATATTCAGATCTGTGTGCGTAACTTTGTGCTTTCACTTTTGGGACATTTATCGATGCGGTCACAAACAGGGGGAGGGGAATAATTGAATCCCGGTGGAATTTGTGGAGCGCCGCGCTGCAGAAGTGATAATCCAGAGCTAGGAGTAAGGATGGCGCCCATTGTGGGGGGGCGGCGTTTGGACGGGACGCAGCATTAGGGCTTTAGGTACTTTTGTTTTGTGAGGAGCTCCAGTGGATTGAAGCAAATATTGGCCCTGGGATTATTACACGGTTCTGATTGTCTGCTGTCCATAAGCCCCACACGTCCGCTCTAGTCTGAGAGGGGGCTTCAAAGAATTAGTTGGTGAAGAACTCACGGCCCACAGCAGTCGGCCTTATCAGCAAAAAGGAAAAAAATAAAAATAATCCATGGTCCATTTCCTTCTCACGCCGAAGGCTTACAAAACTCCGTCGCGGTTAAAGTCGTCGGTTTGAACACACTGACGGGAAAACAGGTACGACAATATTATATATTACATCATGACACGTTATTAAGAGTCTCAGACACTAAATAAAGATTTCAGTCGGTCTAAAAGTAAGCACTCGTTTGGGTTTTTGTTTCATAAGTAGGATTATATAAAGCATCTACGCAATCAGACATAACATTACAACCTGCGACAGGTGAATGTGGAATAACATTGATTTTCTCGTCAGAATGGAAACTGTCTGTTGGGACTTTTAAGCAGGAAGTGAATATTTTCAGATTATTATTATTTATTATTATTCGGTCACATTTAAATTCCTTTCATTCTCATTCGCACACATGTACAGTATATATACATGTGTACAAAAAACCCACATTTATATATATATATATTACATATTAATAAACATAATTATATTGTCTTTTTTTTTTTACTGAAAAAGGCGTAATTTGAAGCTATTAAGCTCTTAATAAAAAATATAATATCATTATTTTCACTAATACCGCCAGCCTCGTATTTTTGATCTATTACCAAAATTTACACAAAAATCGTGAGTGACGTCGCTACACGTCTTTTATAATTGCATTTCCAGTTTTTTCCAGTTGGAACACTATTATTCCTGTAATATTTGCTCTGCAGTTTAAAATAAGTCTTTTCTACTTGCTATTCTTAAATATCTCTGATATTGACATGCATTTATCCATAACTGATAATCCAAACGCATCTTTTCTTTTTCTTTTTTTTAAACCAAGTCTGACACAACAATAAAATTATTAATAATAATAATAATAATAGGGGAATCATTCTTATCCACCTCTTCAACTTCTTAAACTGTATGCTAGTTTTCTTTGGCCTTTTTTTTCCTTCTTTTTGAAGGATTTCTCTAGTTTAATACGGAGTGTTAGCACACATAAAGAACTCTGCTGTTTAGAGAGGCAACCAAAATCTCCATCATTGATTACCGCAGTTCTTCCCAGCCATCAGCGGCCCTGCAAGGATTTGGAGACTAATTTGCATTGAATACGTGAGTGGCGTTTTGATGTGCGCTTGCACCCACAGCAGTGTTCCTGTGGGTTTGGGTATTATGTAAAGTAGGCCGCATGTCAATACAGGTTTCCCACTGAAAGGTAAATAAGCCAAGCGAGTAAAGTTCAGGCCAATTTTTAGGACCCGGGACCCATTTTTTCAAGACACTTTTATAAAATAAACAACTTAAGACCTTCCTAAGCCTTTCAGAAATGTTGCCTTGGATTATCAAAGAGATAGAAAGATAGAAGAGGAGGGAGTGGAAGTAAGACAAATCTGCTTTTATTGCATTGTGGGCAGAGAGGGTTACCTATAACCAGTAACAAATAAGCTCCGGATTCTAACGTTGTGATATCTGAAATACTTTTTAGCTGTTAAATAACATCAGTTTATTCTAGCTTAACTTTCACGTTCAGATATTTGATGCTGAATTACATTAAATCCATCAGTGGGCGACAGGAAGGCCAGTCTTGTATCTGTTTGACGGGAACACTTATTCCATATGCAAAGCATCAATCTGGTCTGGTCTGGTCATGACGGACAGGGCAACGCGTTTGAAAGTGCGGCCGTTCCACGTAATTTAACGAAAATGACCTCAAATACAAAATGGTTGTGCATAAAAAGGAAGTAGTTGTAAATACAGAATTTGATAAATTTGAAGTCATTGAGTGTGTCGGAACCTGACGATACAATGGAACACAACCACGGCACAGAATTTGTTCCAGCTTTATTGTCATCGCACAATAATGTCATTGTATAATGGAAAATAAATAGTATAATGGCAGAAATATAGACTTCAAATATAGAATATATAAATATTATTGAATCAGAACCACAGTAGGCAGCAAAAAATCAATAAAAGTTCTTATTTCGAAAATAAAATATTACCGGAAATGTGCAAAGTAGTTCATAATAGTTGTATAGATAACGTAAATAATAAATAATAGTTGACATTCTATGTTTCTATGTCTGGTTTAGGTATCCTAACCCATTAGCTAGCATAGCATAAGATGCTAAGATTAACAGCTAGATGTAGCTGAAAAGCTGAAAAGTTGCTCACAAGATCCAAATGTGGCCCAGTTGGTCAATTCAGTGATTTTTTAAGTCGGCCAATTGTCTTCTTGTAATTTAAGCTCTTTACTTAAAGATAAGTAGTTGAACACGGTTCAGCATAGAGGTACATTTATACCCAGTTTCTGGAATAAAACAAGAAGGGTAGACAGTTAGCGTAACTTTAGCTGAACCAAAAAGGCTCAATAAACCACGCTAACATCGCAACGATGCAACAACACAGATAAATAACTAAAAACAGAGGAACTACTCAACAATTTAGCCATATGAACCCCATAACAGCCATAACAAACTTACATCGTCATTGACTTTAGCACCAGATGTCGGTGTACTGTTGAACGACCGGAGGAAAACAGTGGAGGACGTAGTGTGCGATTTCAAATGAGACTTTCAAAATGAGAGCCTCAACTGAAAAAGTCCACAAACGTGAAGAATTCACAATAGCCGCCCCCACATTTGTGCAACAAATGTGAAATAATAGTAATTCTACAAGGGTCTTTGGTATCGGCGGGGAGCCGGATCAGCCAGGCGACTGCTCTTGGGTATACCCTACCCGTGATACCCTACCCGTGATACCCTACCCATGATACCCTACCCATGATACCCTACCCGTGATACCCTACCCGTGATACCCTACCCGTGATACCCTACCCGTGACCAGGACTTCCTCTGTTCGGTCTTGACTTGTTACAGTCTTGGTGACCCTGCCAATGGTCCACCGTCAAATTTAACAGGATATCACATTTAATCTGGACCAATCACAGTAAAGCATCACACTGAGTCTGGAACCTCAATGCACCGTTCATGCTCAGCAGAACATGTGATGGTTAAGAAGATCCAACTGCCCTGTTCTGAGTTCAGGACACATGATTTATGAACTTTACCTATCCTGAACCAACAGTTTTGAGTACTCGCCATTCTCGGGGTGAATCATGGAGTGGGAGTGTCTTGTTTGTACTGCAGGTAAACCTACTGGAGGTGAAGGCCAAAAAACTTTCTCCAAACGTTCCAACAGTTGAATTAAGACAACGGGCCTTCCTCTCTTAAACAAAAACCCCCCAGCAGAAGCCTGCCAGTGTGTGTGTGTGGGAGCGGTTAGAACGCAGACGAAGTCACGTGACCTCATTGCTGCTAATTCATTTTCTATACTTTAATAGAATCGAGAAAACAATGAAGGCAATGAAAAATGATTGAATTTTCAATTTATTGCTTTGCCGCATTGAATTCATACGGAACATGTCTATTGAGACAAGCTTATGAATTCACAGAGCGCCGGGCTTCTTTCCTCTTTCTCTCTCTCATTAAAGAGTCGATTTAGCTCGCCCAGAAGTTGATATCTCCCTAAAATCTACTTAAGAGTATTAAACTAGCCTCGTTATGTAAACAAGGTTGTATTTCCCGGAATATAATTAAAATGTTAGTCGTCTGAATAAATGGATGTACAATCTGAAACAAATAAAACCCACGATAAAAAGGATTCTATGTTATGTATTTGTCCCATCTGTGCCGTATATGTGCGACACCTAATTCATCCTTTATTGTCCGCACACAAAAAAATAAAAGAAGGAAAAAATATTTCTTTTTATATTTATTCATGACGATCTTGTTTGATTAAATATGTCGTTAAACAGTAAAAAGTATTTGACCTATGAAATTATTTCATGATGAAATTTTGTATTTCATGAAAAATAGTCAATCTTAATAAGATTTGGTCATAATTATATAATAATTCTATTTATTAAGTCTTCACATGCTTTAATATACCAAAATAAATCCTAGTTATGGAATAGGAGCTTTTAAAAAGCCACGATTAATGCCTCCTCCTCTGTGGCCCGTCTGACCCATGGTATCCCACAGGGCTCCGTCCTTGGCCCGTTACCCTTCAGCATAAATGTATGCTACCACGGGGGCATATTATTAACAGGTTCAGTCACATTTTCAATAAGAAATAGAGACTCAAACTGATCGAAACCAAACAACAGAGCAGGCCATTAAAGGCAAAACTAAAATGACTTCAAAAGTTTAAATTCTGATGCTGTTCACGAAAAGCTCAACCTCTTACCACATGACTTCTTATGTAACGTCTGTAGTCACAAGACAAGGCACCAATATAAATGCTTGAAGCCAAAAAACTAAATGTAGACCTAAAGGCCACTCTACCATACCATAATCTAAGTTACATTTCTCACACAGACCCTCACTGAGAGACCCCAACCACTATTTGAAAAATCATCTTCAAACCAAGCCAATCAGAGGTAGTGTGGGGCGGGACATGGTTGGATCCGCCTCAGCTGTTCCCTCAGCAGGGCCAGTCTTTCTAAAGAAATCTATTTATATGTGTTTAAAACATTTGGAGTCATCCTTCTTACACTCTCTCTGTCACACACACACACACACACACACACACACACACACACTACGTCATCCAATCTGTTTCCTCTCTGTGAATTAGCGAGTGCTTCAGGTCGACTTTAACGCCGCTGACTGACATCTGCAGAAATTGGGTTTAAACCAACCCTCTGGATCTGACACCGGACCTTAAAGAAAAGGATAATTAAATGCGTCTGATAACAGCTGGCGGTTCACAGCAGTCCACACTGGTCCTGTGGCAGACAGGGGTACAGCGTCACCCTGAGGATCCATGTTGGCACAAAAACTGTTCTGATCAATCAGAGAAATAACAAATTAGCCATTTTAAACTGAGTCAAACTTCTTTTTCTTTTTTTTAAATACATGTGTGCTCACTGGTGAAACATATAATGATCAATCAATCGAACAAATTAAATGAATAAATATATCGATAGGCTCCACGTCATAACTTGAGGTCCTTTAATCTACCCTTCCTGGTTGTCGTCAAGGTCAAGGTCTGGTGACAGGCGGGGATCCAGCTTTTGCCTTCAGGGCTTCTAGTCTATGGAATTCCCGGCTCAAACAGATTCTCTCAGACTCTTCCCAGAGAAATGGAGGACTGCTCCGACTCTCAGGTTGTTTTTTTTTTAATTAAGGTTGAAAAGATCTTCCAGTTTGCTGCTTTAGCTCCATCAGTTAGCTAAAAAAAAAAAAGGCACTCACAGATCTTCAAACGTCCACCAGGACTCAACGGTACCATAGGTAGAGATGAATGTAATCAGAATCTATTAGATTACTTTAATTCCAGTAGCGTGCTTACAAGCGTAAGAGAAAATACATTTAGATGCACTTTAAAGGGCTATAACTCCAGTTTATAACTCCAGTTTATAACTCCAGTTTAAAGTCGTCACATCCGTGTGCCCAACTGTGCAAACTATAAAAAGCTCCCTTTTAACCTGCCTCTGTCGGAGAAAGTTCACATTTGAAAGCGTGTGGTTAACGTTAGAAAGCCGAAGGAAACATGGCAGCTTCTACATTATCTAGCGGTGTTCAAACATCCAGCAGTGTTTTATGGCGGCGGCGTCTTCCTTTGTCATTCTAGGAAGTCTCAGACGTTACTTAAACCAACAGAAAGATATTCCCCCATCATGTCAAAGCCGCATTTTTGTACTCTGACGCTCTCGCATGACTAATAGTACGAATGTCGCCAAACTCTGCAAAAACCGCTGCGTTGTGAAATCTGACACTTTCTACCGTCATTGATTGTCAGCGCCGGTTTGCTGTCAGCACTTTTGCACAGTTTGGCATATTCTGTGCCATCTGTCACATGCAGGCGTCGCAACGTGGAGCGAGGCGAGCTCAAACTTGATGGAGAATGTTTTTCTCGTCTTTGACCAATGGACTTGTTTCGTCTTTCGTCTCGCTGCGTGTCAAGATGAGGAATTTGCATTAGATTCAAGCCATGAACACGGCGTGATGGATTTAACTTTAGTTAACAATGGTTCTGATCAGAGCCGCTTCAGAAACACAAAATCTGTTGGAATTCTCCTTTATTTTCCCTCCTATGGGGGCCGAGAACGACAACGGGGGCAGATCATTCATTTTTGGGCCGTTCTATCGTTATAACAAGTTAATTGCAAGCCACCGTTGTGCCGATTTAACGACTATATTTTCGCGTTACTTAATGTCCTCACCAAGAACCAAATGACCAAGAAAAAATGATTTCTTTGTATATTTTATTTAATTTCTTAGTTTAACATCACAGAGACTCTAAAATTATTAGAAATAATAATCATCTGACTTTCATGGAAAATAGTCGATTTTAATTAGATTTGCTCACTGTTGTTTCTTTCATTATAAAGTGAAATCTCTTAACCATTTTGGAGAATCCCGTCTTTTAGAACACTATTTGACCCTCATGAGAAGTTTTCTGGCTTAATCAAGTTACATAATTCTGTTTACTAACTCCTCACATACTACAAAATATCAACAAAATTCTTCTTATCGAGTAAGACTTTCTCAATAGCCATCGTTAAATGCCTCCTCCTCATTGGCCTCTCCGATCAAGGGTATCCCCCAGGGCTCTGTCCTTGGCACCTTACTATTGAGCATATGCCACTGGGTCATACAATACAGGCAGAAACTGCTTTTATAGCCGCTCTTTCACCGGCGTTTACACGTCGCCATGGTGACAACGGAAGTTAATGTGCGCGACTTTCCATTGGTGAATAAAGATTTTCTAGTATAACACCTAGATTACTGTGAGTTCGGGTACTGTGTGCATTGAGGTCATTACTAGGTTCATTTGTTGTCTTCATCCACGGTTTCGCTCATATTTTTGGTGCTTAGCTTTAAATTCCATTAAGGGAGTTAATTAGAGAGTTAATTATCTCGTAATGACGGGTTAAGGGGCCAAAAATAATTATCTGCCTCCGTGGCCGTTCTCGGCTTCCGTACCCTCCTCCATCTTGAGTATCTTACTATTCATATTTTTAGATCCGTTAATGAAACGCTCTCTCATGATGACCCTTCGTGAGGATCGGTATCACATCGTCACACAAATGTTGCAGGGCGGCTTTTCTAATGAGTCTTCTCTTATACTGAAACTGTTAAATCTCTCAAAAGTATCCCTTTATTATGGAGCCCCTGAATCCCTTGAGAAAAAAAAATGATCTTGGGCACAAAATATAATTATCTTGTGCGTAAAAGATGATTTACCGTTAATCCATTAGCGTCCCTTGATGGACGAATCAACTATATAACATATAATGGACTGACCAGGGATTACAACGTTTCATTTTCACTTCCAGATGCCATCCATACAATAGGATAAAGAAAACATACAAATGTGTGTTCTGAATGAATTTAATCAAGTCAGAACACGTAGACAAGGCAAACTAGCATTACTTATACTGTGATCCTTCAAAATAAAAGCACTTAAAACACACTACACTCCAACCGGATTCATAAGCATGTGCTTATGCCATAAACCCAATAAATAAGTTGCTGACTCGTATTCTAACAGGTTTTGCTCGTAGGTGTGGGATCGTCATCAGCAGGGATCATTGACTGCACATGCTGAAAGACTGAACAGGCAGCAGCTACAATCGAGGTTTTCAAAGAATGGGTCTGCGTCTTTTGGGCACAACATGATAAAAAAAAAATTTCTTAAGGGGCTTAAGGGGCTGTGTGCTTTAGGAATTAAAAGATGATAATAAAAAAAAAGGTTCTTGTATTTCTAAAGCAGAAACGACGGGAGGTCAGACATCCTTAGGTTCGAAAACTGTTGAACACAGTTTTTAAAAACACCATATGCTCAGCACTCACTGTCATTTTGTTATGCAGATGATGCATTATGGATGAGGAGGAGCCGAGCCCTCAGGTGAGGCCGTGGATCCACTCTGACAGTCTGGTTCTGTAAATATATGAGCGCGTGTTGGCCGGAACCACAGCAGGAACCTCCACATACGCTATACAACCCAGACTTATTGAATTAGACTGCTATTGGAAACCTGTCTGCCGTTGACCTCTTAAAGTTGTGGCCTTCCGGCCGTCCGCTGTGGGAATAGTTTTAATTACAGAGAGGAATTGAGTTCGATTTTTTCCCCATTATGAAGTGAGGAGTCCTAACAGGTGATCGCGGCGGCTCCATCCAGACGAACGAAAACCCGATGAGTGGATGTTCGTAGGCGTGAATACGATTTTATGATGTTAATGTGAATGTATATTTATGTTTGCTACACGTAATGTGAAAAAAATACATTTATATATATATTTATACAGCATCAGCCATAACATTAAAACCACCGGCCGAATATAGCGGATGTCCCCCATTTCAATTAGTACTACAGCAGCTCTTCAGTTGTTCCTCTGCTCTCCATACGCATCAGTGAGCCGGTTCATAATCATAAATGATCCTGCCTTTAACCACTTTGGTATAAACTAACCACTGCAGACTGGAAACACCCAGCAACATCTGCAGTTTTGGAGAAACTTGGACACATCTTGCCATCAGAATTTGGCACTCAGTCGCTCAGAGCTTCACTTTCGCCCTTTTATTCTGCCTCCGACCCATCAGCTACAATGACCGTCTAAGAACCCCTTACCTCAGACATCACTCCCACTAACAGGTGTCATTTTGACCAGATAATCAATGTTATTCTCTTCTCTTCTCAGCTGTTATAAGGTTATAGCTGATAGTGCTGATTGGGCTAGAAGAGGTGAGAACCCTGGACCAGTTGTTTTCCAGGAAAAACTCACACTGCTGGTCTTAAAACTCAATTCCGACTTTTTCCAAGAAAGACTTGTTCTTGTAGCTGCTCAAATTCCGTTTGAAATGTGTTCTATATCAGACCCCAGCGTTAACAGTTTACAGCCATAGACTGAACCACATGCACAAAAGCCCAATATCAAAGATGTCACATGCTGCATGCCTTCAGTACGG
Source organism: Lophius piscatorius (assembly GCA_009660295.1). Lineage (NCBI taxonomy): Eukaryota > Metazoa > Chordata > Actinopteri > Lophiiformes > Lophiidae > Lophius > Lophius piscatorius. The sequence continues at coordinate 236,514 of VRLP01000307.1, forward strand.
AAGCAAGATGGAAGCCACCAAAGTTAATTTTGAACACTTTTGTTTATAGTGACAGTCTTTAAAGTGATGTTTTGGAGGGTAAAGAGACTCCCGCCGGCGCAGCTTTGTGATGAATGTCGATGGAAGATGGCGTCCAATTGGCATGAACGCCGTTCTGACTTCATACGTGCTTTATTTTTGAGTTTAGACTCTTTTGTCATATTTATACCTTATTTATCCCCATTTAAAGCTTGTCTAATTATATATGTTATGTTATGTTTTACAAAGACGCAGGTTTATATGTCTTGTTTTTCTACTGTCACTTGAAAACAACGGAGCTGCTGTAACACATCATATTTCCCTGGGGGGATTAATCAAGTGATTTTCTATTCTATTCTTTTCTCAAAAGTCACAAGTAGGCAAAAAATCAGACCCGGGTCACATTTATCATATCCAGTGTGACCGTAACCATGGACACAAGCAACCATCTAATGGGCTGTCACTCTCCACCACTGAGTGACCTACGGGTCACTTACAGTCACAGATTCACCTATATCACACGTTTTTTGGACTGTGGGAGGATTCCAGAGGGAACCGGACACAAACACAGCTAGAACATGCAAACCCCACCCAGAAAAGGTTCCAGAACCTGCCCGGAGAAAGCGAGGGTAGGTAACGGTGAGTGTATCTAATAAACTGTGGGAAGTGATGTAAAATGAGCCGATTGAAACTAATGCGGCCGTCTGTGAACGATTAACCGTTATTGATATATCATCTCTATAATGTAATGAGGATAAATTCCTGCCCTGTAGCTGTTTGTCTCTTAATTACTCAGTGGTGGAGAGTGACAGCCCATTAGCTGAAGTTATGAACTAAAGAAGCTCGCTGATAGATGGTGTCACCAGTCAGTTGTGACCATCGACCTGGATGCTAATGAACCTCATCAGATCCCGTCACGGTACCGCTCATCTCAGATGAGTTAAATAAATCATTTGAAATCACATGAGATAGACAGAATTTACGTCTTCTCCCTCCCTTTACAACCCTCGAGCAAACAACGTCCCTCCACAAGAGACAACGGCGCTTAGGAGAACACACAGGAAGACGTCGTCTTCTGGGAGGGTTCTGCAAAATAGCGTCCAAATGTCCAAATGGAAAAAAATAAAAAATCGCTCACATCTGGTCAGCATGTTACGTGTCTTTAATCAGCATATTTGGATGTTCTGATCAAATATAATGAATATTCTAAACTTTCCACAGCAAATTGGTGGGATTTTACACTAATGACCAATTTAAAAAAAATAAATATTAAAACTTAAATTCAAGCATGTTTTCTATAAAACCACGTCATTTCCTATTTTTGTGTTTTTTTAACAAAGTCTTACTAGGACACGTAATATGGAGCGGTAAACATGTCTTTGAGTGTTTACATCTTCTTCTCTGGCATGTAACACACTTATATATCATGATTAATCTGACTAATGCTTTAAAAGCATGCACCTGTGTGTGTGTGTGTGTGTGTGTGTGTGTGTCACCCCCCCCCCCAACAACAGCGGAGAACAGGAAGGCGGAACGCAAAGCTAGGTTTTAATAAGCTGGATGTAGCGCATGCTCATCTGCTGCGTACTGCACAGGGAGCGCAGCCTTCTTGCTCATTAAGTCCTAATGAGTTGTCTATTAATGAAAATGGAAAGCATTTATTTTGTGAGCACAAAGGGCTCAGCTGGATTAATTACTGCACTATAGCAACAAAATGAAAACAGAGAGTGCCGCATCACTCTTATGTGGCACATTACCCATTAACCAACTGTTATCGTGGCCCGGCGAATGGTTCTGAACGCAGTGTGGGACCAGAAAGTATTTGCAAAGGTCATTAAAACTTCATGTGAACCGCAGGGTCGACTTTGTGTCCATACGGTACATACGGTAGATATGTATCACAACGGGATGGCGTACATCTTCAGCAAGCAAATTTATGAATCTTACTGAGGCGACGCCATGACCAGCTCCTCATGGCGTCACCATAGTAGAACTAAACCCCTGCTGTCCACCCCGGAAAGCAGGGGTTGTCCAAATTAGGACTAAATTGTATCTACTGTTATATCAGAAAAAACTTTTGTAAAAAAGCTCTCCCTAGTATCCAATTTATTGAAATAATCTTTCCCAAAATCTACCCAGTTCTTCCTCGCACAAAGATCTACTTGGGTATAAAATTTGAACATGATCCATGAAATGATTTTGGTCCTATGTCCAAAAAACAGATTTTTTTTTAGAAAAAAATGATTTTTTTTTTATGAACAAAGCTCCCCCTTGTGAGTTAAATATGAACTGCTTAAGTCAAACATAATATTTACATGATAAGAGTTTCTCATGTCGATTCATGTCGATTCAAGTTTGGACTAAATCGGACCAAAGGTTAGTAATTTATGTTGGTAAAAAATGTGTTTTTTCTTAAAAAAGCTCCCCCTAGTGAGTAAAATATGAACATTTATGCAAATATATGACATTTTGGGAAATAGGTCTCCTCCAGTCCATTCAAATGCACCGAATTAGGCGATGACAATTATATTAATATCCACAACTTTTCGTGGATATAATTTGGGACAAGCTTTAACGCATTGTGAAAAATAACATTAAAAAAAGAAAATTTGAATTCTCATCAGAACCTTTTTCAGTCACCCTGCTTACAAATAGTCTACATCAACACACATGTGAACACACGAAGACACACATAATCCAATGGCACCCGTCACAGAACTCCCTCACACTCCCGTCAGCATGATTGTCATTTCACTTTCACTCGTGAATTTTCGCAAAATGTTGCAAGTAAATCGTGTTTTTTGTGAGTTTTTTTAGCGTTGGAATCCACACCAGGCAGCTTGATCAAAAAGTAGAAACCAAAACTTTGTTTGACGATTCTGTGGAATCATGGAGGTCGAATCCGAAATATCGATTTATTGTAATGCACTTATTTTGAAAGGCCGATCAGGTTCATCATTATTAATTGCTTGGTATCCCATCGGGCCTCTCCTTGGAGATGTCCATCAGATGTTAAATTCTGGGCAGTCAGGTTATCTGGCAATGGGAATTCTGCCCCTGCCGGAGGGAATAACAGCCTCGCCTGAACCTCCGGATCCGGTGCCAAACCAATGGTTCTGTGTTCCAGCCAGACAGCATGGACACTGGAGCGGTGACAGACTCCTGTCATCACGCCTCGTGAGAATTTGGGCAAACTAAACTCCTGCGGTGCATTTTTACGGGAGATCTTTTCTTTTTTTTTCTTCTCTTCTTGGGGCTGAACACCATTGGAGGATTTTCTATTCTGCTGTCTCTGATCATCTAAACTCACAACCAACATCCTACTTAGCCGGATTTGAAGAACAGCCTTTTTTATTAGAACCGCTCATTGCACTAATGTAGCCATGTCGGAAGGGAGCGATGAATCCTGAAGTATTAGGAATATATTAAAAAACAACTGCAATGTGAAACAATCAATTGTGTGAAAAAATGGGAGACGGACTTAGAGGGCGGGTGAAGTTCTGGAATTGAATATTAATCTGAACATGTCGGCCTGTTCTGCAGGAAAAATGAAGAAAAAAAAAAGGTTACAGATGAATCCCACTTTGACAACTCTGAGTCATCTATTGGCATTTCTATATTCCATTTATTTTCCGTCTCTCCGTCTGACAGAGAAAGCGGGTGGATAAACACGGCACTCTGAGCTTTATTTATCCTTTCCCCTGTGACAGTGGCAGTCAAAAATGGAAGGGCTTCGGATGTGACCTTCAGTTAGAGTGGTTCTCCATCAGTCATGACTGCCACCCACACATCCCACAGATGGAGGAGAATTAGTGGCACCCTCCGTACTCTTCCCCGTGTTCTCTCCCGTTTTATCCTCCCCCACAGCTGTTCCTCTATTTTTTTTTTTTTTTTTACAACCCCGTCCCAACGTTTCTAGAGACGTTTCTTTCTCCTCGGCCTCTCTTTGTTTGGTGCCTATTTTCTCAAAGCCTTCCTCTTCATCACCTCTTTTTTATTATGTCCTCCCCTGCAATAGGTGTACTTCCGACAGGTGGCTCAGAGATTATCAACGAAAAAGTGCTCCATTGTTCTTCCCCTGGCATTAATTAAATCCAAAAGGGCCGAGCATTCCGTGTCTAATCGTTAAAATTAAATATTCTGAGGAGTTTTTTCATTAAAAATCCTTGGATCATATGTAACTCTACGCCCTTTAACCGTTTAACGTCCTGCTCAACTGTTTGGTGGAGCTCATATTGACTCATTATTTCTTACAACAACAAAAAAAGGATGCTACTTGACAGAAGCTGTTTATAATATGACCCAGGGGCAGCGTGTACATTCTAAACAGTAAGGGTCCGAGGACGGAGCCCTGTGGGATACCACGGGATCGAATGAGGGCAACAGAGGAGGAGGTATTAACTAATATTAATGAAGTCTTATGCGATAAGTAGGATTTTTTTGGACAATCCAGGCTCGAGACCTAATCTTTGGTATTTATAACACAAATTAAGAATTGTAGATTTTCTTTCTTGTGATGTCATTCCTTCCTTATTTTTCCCCACATAAGCGCTGAGCTGTTATTGTGGGACTTTTTTTAATGTGATTTTAAATAAAGTTGAGTTGAGAGAAGAGAAACCAGATTATTTATATATTTAAAAATGAAGTTTCTCTATTTTCAAAATGATTCCGGAGATGCAACATAATAATATTATAGCCGACTGACAAGTCTTTTTTTTTTTCCAGGTTTCAATCCTTGACTTTGTCCAAGCAGCAAATAGTTTAAAAATAAATAAATGTCAATGCGGTGTGCTCTTTCGCCTGTCCAGTTAGATTATGATCATTTATTAAAATGCTGACAGTGCATTTTATATTTCTAGCAGGTGTTGTTTGGTAGACAGTTAATCCTCTGGAGTCAAAGTTCACACTAGCATGATTCTTAACTCCAGCACTTACCCCCAACATGTTTTACAGTTAAATGCATTAATACAGTGTGTTAAAGTGAAGAAATAGGTGTGATCATCATCAGCATAAATCCAAATCCAAGACCAAGTTCAAAGAATAAAAACCCTCAGGGGTCTACGGATCCTTGGTTCCAGCAATTATTGGAGTGTGACATCTTGTGTTTGAAGGTACTGACCTCAGCTGGTTTTTCAGACTTTTTATCCGCCAGCCTTTACTACCAGTAACTCCAGACTCTTTGAACAGTCTCTGTGCTTTTTGGGTCCAAACTGTGGTTTCCAGCCCAACACAAACTGGCAATTACTCCAACTCTAAACCCTTATTTAACACATTGAACGATGTCAACATGCCCTTTTTTGGTGTTTTTTTTCAGCACAGCTTCACCTCTAGGACTTCGCAATGTTTTTCTTCACTTTAACAGAATACATTAGCCAAAAACATGTAATTACATTGTTATTACCCAAAGCGGTTAAGGTTATAGTTAGGGTTAGATATAACTTTGGGGTCATCTCAGACTCCACAGTATATTAAAAAAATGAAATTCTGATAGTCTCTGAGCTTCTGTTCATGGAATTGTCACTGGTACCGAGGAATGGAGGAACCACTCATTCATAATATTGATACTGCTTATTTAGCAGTCAATAATAATCTAATAATAGTTGATTTTTTTTTTTTAGTGGTAGGGCATCTTTGAGCGTAACTGGAATTTCTACATGACTCTTAAAAAAACAATACGGTAAACTGTATTTTTGAGGGTTGAAGAAATAAAGAATATATAAAAGGGGAAGGAAGAATAACAAATAATAAGAAGCGTCGTCGCCGCGTACTCCGCTGCAGATCATTCGTGTTAACAAAATGACTCAAAACACTATTTCATAGATCATTTTCAAATTTATAGATGGATAGACTTTATTGCGAGAAAGAACTGGATTGATTTTGGGATTTATCTTTAATGTTTTTTGGGTCCAATTTCTCAACCCTTGTTCTGATTTCGTCCGAATTCGGAACGTATAAATCGTCTCGTGGAGCTCGATCTTGTTTTATATCATATTTAACTCGCAAACTTCTTATTTTACTCACTAGGGGGAGCTTGTCATGATTTGCGCTGTTGTTGTTTTCTCTTGATGTCAGTGAATCAGCCACATTATTCAAAAAGAGACAATAATCAGGAGTGGCCCATTATATTTAACGTAGGTAGAAAAAAGCTTCACGATAATAGAAATCCTCAGAGCAAACCCTCATCCTCTCCACGGCTTTCATAGATCTAAGAGCCCGTCTCCCATCAAACGCATCGTCGGCGTGATAAATAGTGATGAAGAATGTCCACTCTGCTCATTGACAGTTATCTTGCGGGTGACATTCCCTTAAGACTCTCCTTAATATCCTGAAGGAGATAAAATATTGACGTGTTTTGTATTTAGCAGGAAAACACACGGAGAAAAAATGGCACAAAAAGAGAATCAGACCGAAAGATTCAACGTCATAAGAAAGAGAACGACAAAAATGTTTTCATTTACTTTCTCTCTTTTTATGAAATGAGTAGTAAAATAAGGATAAGACTTAATCTTCTTTATATACACTTGTTCAAATTATGATCAAAGACGCATTTGGGTCTTTTAAGCATTTTATTCTATGATTCCTATAATACAAATTTTTCCATGTTTTAATACATTATTCATTACAGCTACGTCTGTATGCTAATAAAGCAATAAACGCTGTTAATTCATTACATATGATTTAGGGGATAACCCCCGAGGGGTTTTAAAACCTCTATCACAGTCACTTCATCTAAAATATACAATTAAAACGCTCATATTGCTTGAATATACTACAAAGAAATAATAAATCCTATAATCTGTGTTTGAAAATAAAAGGCATCAAACAGTAGGCCTAAACGTTTGTCACTTCATATATTCACACACACACACACTCGCAACCAAAAGAATGTTCTTATTATCACCCTCAGTGCACTTCTCTATAAAACTTTAATAATAAAGACTAAGAGCATGGGCGAAATAATTGCATTGGCCTCGGGGTAATCTTTGCACCTTCCACCTATTCATTCAGTCTGAGCAGGCGGCGAATGCACATTATGAGTATTATCCTTTGTGTGCAAGAGTTATGGAATCAAATACGCCGCTAATATTGAACATAAACGATGTTCATATTCTTGAGAAACAGCTAAATAAACTAGAGAAGGTGTGAACGTGGCGTTAGGGTTGGTGTTTTTTGTGTTTCAGTGCTTCACTGTTAACGAACGTTAGCAAACAGAATACAGGTATATAGATAAGATAAGATAAAACCAGGCCTACGCCGTCATCCCCCCCAAAAGACCCCAATCCTCTGCATTGTAGAGGCAATCTTCCTCATTGAACTCCTTCAAATGAAATGGGTCTCATTTATAATATCAAACAGTCCATATAGACTCAACCTAACTATTCCTATGAATCCAGTAATATCTCTCAGACATTATGAAAGTTACGTCTGAACAACGTTTTTTTTTTAATCATTAAAGATCTAATTAATGAGTAAAATATGAACTATTGTAGTAAAAGAGGAAGTATAGAAGATAGATCGAGTTTATTCATATACGCCAAATATGGACTGAATCGGACCAAAGATTGAGAAATCCTAGCTCGAAAAGTTTTGGAGATAAAGCTCCCCCTAGTGTCAGAAATAAGCAACCAACATTACCCAAAATCATTCCAGTTAATCCTCTCACTAACATTAATGATTGAATATATATCATTTGAGAACGAGCCATGAAATCGTTTTGTATCTCCCGTATCAGATTCTGCATTATGGTATTCCAGTTTCCTGTCCGGCCTTTGTTGCTTACACCCTTGACCTTTAATTCAAATTATTCACAACCTTTATCAAAAGTTACAAAATAAAAAAAAGACCCGGCATTCTTAAAATGAGACAAATACTTTTCTCCAAAAACATGTGCCACCATCTTTGTCACCCTACATTCAATATTTTGTCCGGCCTCCTTTCGCCCCAATAAAAGCCCCGAGTCTTCTTCCGTCGAGTGACGAGGTTTGAGAACACATGGAGAAGATCGGAGAACATTCCTCCATACAGAAACTCTCTAACTTCTTCGGGTTCTGGAGGTCCACAAGCTCTCCTCTCCTCTGCAGCACATCCCACAGATGTTCTGCGAGGATTAGGTGAACTTTATTTTGTGACCATTGAACCGCTCTGGGGGTGACTTTTAACATCTCCAGTCTCTTTAAACTTCTCAACTATTGTTCTAACCACTGAAACTGACATTATCTAACTGTTCAGAGACTCTCTTGCATCCTTTGCACATCATTGCTGCATCTCTGGTTTTTACCATCGTGAGGAGGTTTGTATGTAGTATGTTGAATAAAAGATCATGGTATGGACAATTAGGACATTTTTTGCATTTCATTTAACTCATTTCTTTTTCAAAAATGATCAAAATAAATAAGAAACCCATCAAATGAAAAAAAAAGCAAAACTGTAGAAGTTCAGATGCCACAATTGGGACATTTGTTTACTTCCTGCTGTTTGTTGCCTTTGAAACATTTGTTTACTTCCTGCTGTTTGTTGCCTTGAAAATCAAAATGAGTTTTTCTCTCTATCCATTGACACATTATGTATTCTGAAGAAAAAAGGTGAAGGTCTTTGCAAGTATGATTAGTATGAAGTATAACGTACCAGAGGTGTGAGAACATAACAGTAATAACACAGTAATAACAGTTTCATATACGCGTATAGTAATGAAAGAGTAATAACAGTTTCATACACGCGTGGTACTAAAACAGTAATAACTGTTTCATACACATATGGTAATAAAACAGTAATAACAGTTTCATACACGCATAGTAATGAAAGAGTAATAACAGTTTTATACATGTAATAAAACAGTAATAACAGTTTCATACACATATGGTACTAAAACAGTAATAACAGTTTCATACACGCGTAGTAATAAAACAGTAATAACTGTTTCATATACGTATAGTAATGAAACAGTAATAACAGTTTCATACACGCATAGTATTAAAACAGTAAACAGTTTCATACACGTATAGTAATGAAACAGTAATAACAGTTTCATACACGTATAGTAATGAAACAGTAATAACAGTTTCATACACATATGGTAATAAGACAGTAATAACAGTTTCATACACGTATAGTAATGAAACAGTAATAACAGTTTCATACACGTATAGTAATGAAACAGTAATAACAGTTTCATACACGTATAGTAATGAAACAGTAATAACAGTTTCATACAAGTATAGTAATAACACAGTAATAACAGTTTCAAATAAGTATAATAATGAAACAGTTTCCTGTTTCGTACAAGTATAGCACCAAAGATTATCTTATTAAGATAAAGATTAAACCCAATTGCCTACGGCTGAGTGCATATTGTCTACACTCCGGGACCTATTCAACCTGGGGGGCCGACTCAGGAGAGGGTGTCCTGAGGTGTACAACTGATGATGAAAAACGTACCTACTCTCCATTTCATCACTCCAATCAGACTGCCAACAACAAGAGTCTCACCTTTCCACAGGGATTGAAAAATCACGTCCTATTAGCGCTACTAATATGAGTTGATGGTCATAAACTCATACATTTTATTGATTTTAAGAGTTCAGAGTTACGATTCACATCAATTGAATTTGATGCGGTTGATCTTATAAGTGGCGGTTTTATGTCCCCACCTATAAGATCTGCAAGAATCCTTCTAGATTCATAGGTAGTCAGGATATAATATAATGAAAAGTATTCAAAGTTTCTTAATAAACTTTTTTCTCATAATATATAATCATAAACTGTTTTTCTTTTTTTTATTTATCTTGTCAAAGTGGTCCTCATACTCTATCATTAAATCTAAATATCTGCCACTTAATGAGCTTTTAGCCGGATACTGCCGTGTGTCCATCAGTGTGTACTTTTACTTAGTGAAAACAAAAAAGTCAAATTCTCTGTACGTGTTCAGATGTTGGAGCGCTAACACTGATTCAGACAGAATGCCAAGTTGGAATCAAGTTCAGTCAGGTAGACCATGGCGTAGTTCATCTCTCCTGCATTCACACCTTTAACATTTGTTCCGTCTTTATTTCTGCCATCATGCTCTGGGGGCTTTTGATTGAGATATTTATACCCCACAGCCGGTCATGTCTGTGAGACTACTGTCAGTAGCACAGCAACACATTTACTGTTAGCATTTTTACCTTTGTCTGTCTGTGTGTCTGTCGGTTTCTCCGCAAGATTTGGGAAAATCATGAAACATGAAATTACATAAAAAAATTTCCAGAGGTAGATTTTGGCTTATCCTACAGATGATGATATTTTGGTGACATTAAGTCAAGAGCTCATGACCGAAAGTCATAATAACATCTTTCTTAACCATTGCGAGATTGAATACTTTTGGTTTTATTGATATTTAACTGACATATTTGGTTAAAATTTCACCCAGAAAAAGGTTTTAGAATATATTTATTCTATTTACTATGACCTCACCTTGAGTTCTGTTTTCCAGAGCGTACTTTCCAGGTTAAATGTCTTTATTGTGTACTGCTGAGTGAAGATGCTAGTCACTTCATCCATAATGTAAACATTTCAACTATTCAGCCCGAGATTGTCGTCATTTTTGTCTTGATGTTTACGATTCATCTTCTCACTATCATTATGTCATTAATATTTCTGTTATAAACAAAATTCAATTAATCTGAATACTGTGTGTATGTAGCTGAATGACAATAAACTAAGTTGAAAAAGGTCAGCCTCATTAGCATCATCAGCCACCACCACCAGTGTCCAGACGGTGATACATCCTGCTGCTGCTCGGGTTGTGACCTCTTCATCGACAGTCTCCGATTCTTCGACGAGCCAAAGACTCGGAATGATCACATATCATTGTTTATAATTAACAAGCATGTATACTCGTGTCTCGCCTCGACTTAAATACGGACGACGTGGAAAAGAAAGATATGAATTGTAAAATGTGGACCCCTCTCGTACATCTTACAAGATCCTTATAAACACGACTCTTTCATGGTGGAGACCCCCTGGAAGTCTCACTAATTCAGTAAACAAACTAATGTAAAACACATGGTCCCATCTACCCCCATGATAATCTCCACTATGTTTCGGAGTTATGGTGTTAATCCATGACTGCACTGCTTTTATTCAGGGCTAAAATCATCTTTAATGCGATCACAGCTGACCGGCAGGTTTGGATCAATTCATCCCTCTGGTTGAAGTGGATGTAATGCGAGGTCACAGTGACCCTAACCACCAAAATCAAATCAATCTGTCCTTGAACCCTGAAATCCATGAGTCATGACAACGTGATGAAGTGATGAACAGATGAACAGATTACCCAGAAACCATCGCCCTAATTAACCGCGGCTGTCGCCGGCTTAGGGCCTGATATATGTAGAAATAATTATAAATGCCCTCTAATCAAACTTTTGTACTAAATATAAATCATATATGGACAATAAATCCACCAATGCCAAAATGCTCTTCAAAATGTTGCCCCTCAGGGAGTCTTCACTTTCATTCACAGCGCTAAAGTCGTCGTCGCACGCACCTCTTAAACGCTTCCAAGCTGCCCCAAAACACCAACGCAACGCCTTTATAGAATGGCAGGAGTGTAAACCGAAATGCCAATCCTTTCTGTCATAGTCGATTGTTAGAGCAACTTTGTCTTTACAGATGTTGCTGGAAACGAATCCCAGTCTTTATACCACAAACGCAGAACATTACGAAAATAATGACAAGAAATATCAAAAGAAGAGAGACGGGACAAACTGCAGAGGAGACATATTGAGCCCAAATCGACATCTGCAACACGACAGACAGCTGTGTTTTCATTTAATTTATTTCTCCTCAGGTGTGGGTCTGAAACTAAATCCCCTTTGGTCCCAGTCCACTACACAAAAACAAAACTAAACTCTGATAAGTCCCGGTGAAACAAAAGATCCTCCTGGTCCACAGCTTCAATAATCAATAGTGAACTGAAGGACAGGAAGAATAAGAAAATGTAGCCGCTAACGGCTTACTTGTCTCATCCCTGCATGGGAAAGATGACAGACAGACGGCGGTCGTCTTCAGAGAAGATCAACCTCTGTGTTTTTGTGCATTAAAGGTACAGAACGGCCATTTTCCCGTCGCGTTCTTGATGCTGCTGTTGTTAAGGACGCGAGTGAAGGAGGATGAGGTCATGGCTAAATGAATGATAGACATCCAGCAGGTCTCTTTGGAGATAAGGACCAGCTGGCTTTTCCCAATACGCTTCCGTCAAGGTTATAAATCTGCTTATTATGAAAAAGCCAAGGCTCCTCAAAGCTAATTAACAAAAACCTCCGTATGTGGGACATGACAAACTTTCTTTCAGCTTTGTGAACCGGAATAATTTCACATTCTTAAAATCTGGGTTATTCTTTTAACGTGGATGTTTCCTTTCACAGTAGCCTACACCTAAATCATCTTAATGCTTTTAGGGACATTTGCATGATTCAGCAGTATTAACGAAGCTTCTCTTCTCTCTGGGCTCCCAAGTTCTTAAAAACCCTTTAATGTTCTCATCAAAGACAAAAAAACAACACGGAAAAGTTATTCCTTTGCATATTTTATTTCTTTGAGATATTTGTTAACTTACTATCTCAGACATTCGGCATTTGCCATGACATAAAATGACATAAAATGACAGATTGTTTGTTCAAGCATGTAACGGTCTTCTAAAGAGTAAAAAAAAAAAAAGATTAGCACAAACTTTTGGTAAATCTTGTTCTTAGAAAACTCTTTAACCCTTTTTAGACTATTTTGGTTTAATTGAGTTAGATACTTGTTTTCAGTAAGTCCCAACATGCATAAATATGCCCAGAAAATATATTTATGTCCTTATTGTAAAGGTTTTTCTCAATATACATGCCCCCCCACTCGTTGGCCACTTTGACCTGTGGTGTCCCCCAAGTCTCCATCCTCGGCCCCTTACTCTTTAGCATAGACGTGCTGCCACTGAGTCATTTTATGAAGAGTTCCAAACAGTTGTCAGTCAGAAATAGTGACTCAAAATGTTGTCACCCAAACAGTTGAGCAGAACATTAAAGAGTTAATTAAGGAACACTTATAGTGTATTTATACTTACTAGTATTTGGTGGCGTGTTTGTTTTTCAAGCATGAGGCGGTCCAGCCGTTTATATCTCATCGCTGCACTAAAGCAGCAGACTGGAGGGTAACGAGAAGCCAGATATGATTAAAGCCATCTCCTAAGGCTGACTCGGACCTGCCATTAAATCAGAGGACACGCCTCACGCCTGATCCATCGCATCGAGAGCCGGGAGAGAGAAACCAGCAATACCTATTCTCTAAAACTCAAATACAGATTTCTGGAGGCTCCCGCTTTGATAAAGACGTTCCACTGGGCGGGTGTCTGGTGCTGAAGGGGTGGTGCGGTCCTGGGTTAAGGTACGCAATGTTGTGGTGATATTTCAGATTTTGTGATATGCTGTGTATTGTGATACGATACATTCTGATTTATGATATTTAATTTCCATATACATATATATATATATATATGTATATATATATAATCCGACAGCTGGGTCTTGTGAGTGTCGCAAGTGAATCCTTTCTGCTTTACTTGAACTTCTCTGATCTATACGTTTCACTTCCCGGGCATGAAAAAAAGAAAACATGATGGAGTTTAATACCTTGATTCCACAGTCTTGATCACACGAAAAAAAAAAAAAGAACTTGTTTTCCACTAAGTTGTTGTTGAAGGACTGTGCTATTTAATTAGCTCGCTCAGAATTGCAAGCTATTTTTAGCAAACGTTCTGAGGTGCTAATCAGCGCTAGCTTTGTAGTCCGCTGTTAAAACTCCTGATTGTAGCATCTGATTCCCTCTTCTTGGTCAAATTGCCAGAATATTTGCTTGCAATCAGAAAACTAAACTCCTCCACACACTCACATAACCTTCCTGGAATGATCGACATTTTTAGACTCGACGCTGGCCACCATCATATCATGTGCAACTATACCATTCCACACTGTGTAGGATCATATATATGTTCTGTTTTCATTGCATCATTTTAATTTACTGCGATAATACTGCTACTATGTAAGTTCTACTTTTTTGTGATTTCTTTCATATGTTTTGTGGAGCCGAATGCAACGTAATCTTTGTTCTGCTCTGTACCTCTGTGGTGTGAGTCGGAATGACATTAAATTCAATCTTGAATCTTGAATATTCCACTGTGTCGGATCAACGGCATCCACCTTGTTACGTATCAAAAATATATTCTCCAACGTCGGTTTTTAAACACATACTTTCTTCCTCCAACGCCCGCATGGTTCTTCTTTTTCCTTCATCTGTCTTCCTTTCACACTCGGACCATCATCTTTGCTGCCCTCGTTCGGAAATAAAAACAGACAGGGCCCTCTAGTGGCTTGGCAAAGTAACTTTTTTTTTTATCATTCTGGTACCAAAATGGTTCGGTTAGTATTTTTAGTTTATATAATGATAAGTTGCAATTCATTGACCATGTGTTGATAAATCACCATGGAAAATAATAACATATGTTGCTGTATTGATTTTTTTTTTCTTCTCCCAATATCCTGGGTACAAATTTACGTGACTAGAAAAGCCAATAATATCACAACATCAGGATTAATCCTACAGTAGGTCATGCTGATCTGTCACAAACCAAAAGTGTAGCCAGAAAGAAAAAACACTGAAGAAAGAGTTTTTCCAGAATGACAGAAGTGCCTGACATCGGTCATCGGCATCTCCAGGCGCTGAAATGAAGATAAAAAATATAAGCTCAAATTCTGCCTGTCAAATAAAGCAAGAACTACAATTTTGTGTCAAAGGACCCCGATGCCTTTTGGACTGGAAATAACTCACTGCTCACTGAAGTTCAAGTGTGTCTAAATGTCAAAATAAGAAACTCAAAAAAACACTTAAGTACTTTTTAGGAAGTGAATAGACAGTCTGAAACACCTGAATGTGAATAAAACAAAACGAAAATCCCTGAAACTAACCGTCTGAGGTCCCATGCCTTTTATTCCTTTTATACACACCTGAGTGAAAAATGATTAAAATCTTTTTTATGCTTCATTACAGATCCATGGTTTTAACGCGATAACTAAAAACTCTTTCAATAATCATTTTCAAATGTTACGCCCATGTAGACCTTAGTGCGAGGAAGAACTGGATTGATTTTGGGAACGATCGGTTATATATTTCCAACACTAGCTAGAACTTTATCTCCAAAGTTTTCCGCGTTGTCATTTCTCGACCATCTGATCCTATTCAGTCCAAATTTAGTGCGTATTAATCGACTCAAAGACATTTTTTCTTGTACACATCGTATTTTACGATAATAGTTCATATTTTACTCGTTAGAGGGAGCTTCTTTTTTTCTTTTTACAAAACACCATTGTGGACATAACTTCACATTGAATTTGAGAAGTTCAATCAAAGGCATTGATTGCACAACGCAGGGGATTTGGGGACGTTTCGGGGATATACCCTTCCAGTCGGGGACGACAGCATAGACCGAATCAGTATAAGGAAACAAAACAGCATCTCATCAGCTCCCCTAGGGATCGACTGTCAGATGGAACACTGACATTGGCCGATTTACCTGTCCTGTTATTATAAACAGAAATTAGAAATATATACGTCTGCGGTTCCAACTTCATGTTTAACGTTCTCTTGGAAATATACAGTCGACCGTTTTCGATGCTTGGGACAACGCTAATTTAAAGGGGGCTATTCTCATCTGCTCCGTTTTACGGCTCATTTTTATGCTGTTTAAAACTGCCGGCGGAAACCCCTCAATGTAATCCCCCCAAAAGACACAAGAACCACAGCGAATCCAACAGACTGTTGCTGGGGGACTGTGTTAGATTGTCGTGCATCACACCGTGGGGGTAATTACCAGCGAGGGGCATAGCCTGCGAAGAGATAAAGCATCTTGTGCCCCGGGTCCTTTGAAGGAGCCCTGCAGACCCGTCCAAAGATGCTGACGCGTCTTTTTTTTTTGTGAAACAAGAGACACTTCCATTAACAAACGGGACGATGCACAACTGAGTGGAACAGTCGTTGCAAATGGAATTAGTTGTAACTAATAACGCCAGATATGAAACTGGGTTCATTCATCATCAATATCTTGGGAAAACCGCTGTGCAGAGATAGTTTTTTAATACCCAGTGCATGTGCATTCACACAATGAGTACCGGGAACATTTGCAGCTCCACAAATTGCTCACTGCATAATTATCCTGGAGTAATTACGAATACTGTAAATGAATGGGATAAAAGAAGAGTACAGCCGCTGATGTTCCTCTGTTGGGTCTCTTGGTGAGAAATTCCCATTATGTACAAGCTCAGAGCCAACATTCTGATATCTATATCAGACAATAGTTATAAAAACCTCCTGAGTTTTGAGGAATTATAGCCCCCAAAAAAGTCGGGGATATTGTGGAATTGTTATCGCTGCTGTTAAGATAACTCAAAAACTATTTAATGGATCAGCTTCATAATTTGTACCAAGATAGACTTGGTACTATTGAGAGGGAGAGCTGGTTATATTTTGGGAAAGGTTGGTTATACATTTCTGACACTAGGGGGGGCTATATTTCCAAACAATTTTGGGCCGTTGAGCCCAGAATCTAGTCCAGGTTTGGTCCGTGTGAATTGACTTGAGGAGATGTACTGGATCAATTTCGGGGGAAAGTTTCACATTTTTCCAACACTAGGGGGAACTTTATCTCCAAAGGTTTTTGGACTATAAGTTTTTTACCGCTGGTCCCATTTAGTCCAAATTTCGGTGCATATGAATCAACTTGAGGAGATCTATCTTGTATATATCGTATTTTATTTGAACTAACCTTAGCTAATAGTTCAGATATTACTCACTAGGGGGAGGTTTTTTTTTTCATACTCTATATGAGTAGTTCTATCATCCTTTTAGTGCCGGTCCAAACCCCGGACCAATGGGAAGGGTTGAGTCAGGAAGGCCATCCAGCATATAAACTATATAAAGTATGAATAATATACTGTTTAGAGAAATAATTTGAGTATTTCATTTACTTTGTGAGCACAGCGAGTACGTAACTGTTTGCTTGTTTATGTTTCACCTCAGTGTTTCAAAGAATATCGCTTGCGAGTTTTCCAGTGTAATACGTAAAAGTTTGATTTCAGACGCGTACTTCTTCAGACGCCTGCTGTTGCAACTTAATCAATTCAGTCACTATTTCATTACTTTTCTGTCCGAATGTTACTCTTTTTTCTTTTTTTCCCATTTCTTTTCTTCCCTGGAAAGAAATATCAATTTAACGTGTCCTCACCACTTCGTTCTACTTCAGGCCGGCGCCGTCTGTACGTCCTGATTCCGTTTCCATAGCGACTGTGACAGATAATTTCCTCTGTCGTGATGGAATCCAAACAAACGTAGCAGCCATGGTGACACGCAGATCAAGTCTGCTGACAGTAATGATAACTTTCTCCCCCTGAGCTCCAGATTCCCCTTATTTCACACCTTCATTCATTTATCTGGAAACCCTCCAAACACTGATGGATATGCATCTTTTATACCGAACTGCAGTGAGTGTCAGCCGCTGGTAAAATATCTAGTTTCAGGGAGGAGAGTAATCATCAGGCTTTCTGGGGCGCCATCAGACCTGCAGGTGACAGAGCGATGGAGTCAGCCCACGAGTCAAATACGCAACATGCACAGCAATAAATAGCTGTAATCTGTAGCATTTGCAGGGGAAACAATAAATCCAATATGGATTTTTCTCACACACCTGAAATGTTGGAATAGATTTACGGCTTAATCCACAGAATGCCATTAGACGTATTGGCATTACCATGCGGCCCCTTTCTCCGCCTGTACCAACAGACCCCTGGACGAGCTATTTTAGGGTTTTTTAACCAGCATAATGAATTTGCCATTATCAATTATTCCTTAAAAAGAGAAAACAAGTGCAGCGCGACGGCATGCTGCAGGCAAGAGGAGTCCACTTCTCGGCGTCTGTTCCGTTTGAAGTGGCGTCGGGCTTAAAATGCGTGTAATTTCCTGCCGATAGCGGATGCAGGAGAGAGGGTCACACCTGGGTGTGCAGGATAAGGAAGTGGGACTCCAGGCTCTCCTGAGGGGCGACGTTCACCATCTCTGCTAACACGTGGTTGATAAAGGGGCAGGTGTGGCACCGGAGCAGGGTACTAATATTACTAGAAGAAGAGGGCGTCTTATTCACCGTGACCGAACGAAGCGTCTGGAAACGGAAGCAGGGACACGTCGGGTTGATTGGAGTAAAGCTGACCTGGAGAGGATATTTAGAAGCATGTTGAGAAAAACTGTGAACGCAGATATATTTCGGAATGCATGGTGCATGGGGAAGATAACTCAGCAGGCTGAAGCGGTGCTTCCCTCCAACGCGTCCTGGATAAGTAGACGCCGCAGTGCATTGCCTCCAAAGCCCCCACCAGTTACAGATTTCTCTGCAAACTCTCATGGAAGGTAAAGTGGGACGACAGACTGAGATCGAGCACCGGTGCAACTTATCAAACTGCGCCATGCGCGGTATTAATTCCAGTACGCGCTGCAGAACGCAGAGCGGAAGTTTAGGGATATGTAGGTGGCAAGGAGGATGGATGGCAGCCCCCGTGTCCTCTAAAGTCTCCCGGTGCAGGCCGGAGCCGAGTTCACCTTCATCTATCAGCAGCATCGCCGTGACCACAATAACTCATCTTCACCTACAACACAAGATATGGATGGAGGATGGGGAGGTGGGGGGGGGGGGGGGGGGGGGGGGGGAAAAAAAGGGAGGGGGGCGTCTTGGCCCGCCGTGCCCGACGGGGGGGGGGGTGGGGTTTTTTTTTGGGGGGGAGGGGGGG